>BOPN01000853.1:344314-349314 GCA_017312705.2 Penaeus japonicus | reverse complement strand
TTTCACAAGAAGAATAACAACAAATACAATAATAAGAGTGAAGATAATATAGAAAATAAAACTGATAGCAAGAACAAGGCGACAAATAAGAACAAAAACACGAAAATGACATAAACAAAAGAACCGTAAAAAAAAGTAAAAAAACACAAACAAAATATCGAAACAACAATAATATAAACGCGTCTAAAAAGAACTAGAAGGAAAAAAAAGACGTAAATAATTAAAAACAAAATCAAGACAATTATAAAAAAAAATGCACGTCCATTGAAAATATAAATTAAATAATAAGAACAAAGGAGACAAACTTAACAAAAGAGAGGAACTTGAAGTACAAAATACACAAATAAAAAGAAAATTAAAAAAACAAATAAATGAAATAAATTAAAATAAGCAACCGTGGCCGCTTAATAGTTGTAATTGGCAACCTTGAAACCAATATGAGGTGACAAGCAAACAAACAAACTTAAAGACAATAATCAGTAAAAAGTCAAAATAAGGTGATATATAAACAAAAAAAATACTGATAATAAAATCAGTGAAAAAAACGAAACGAAAAATAAGCATGAAAAAAAAAAAAAAAAAAAAAAAAAAAAAAAACTAGAAATAATAACAATTACAATTCAAAAAGCAACAACATATATATCTATTTGAAAAAGGACAACAAGACCCTTCCCCGAGACCGACCTTGGCTGCGCAGTGGTTGTGCTGGTAGGCGACCTTGAAACCCGGACCGTGGGAAATGGCCATGAACTTGTGGGGAATCCCCGCGTGAAATTCTACCGCCACGATTTTGCTCATCACTCGACCTGCGAGGGAGGGAGGGGGGGGGGAGAAGGTGATTAGGGGTTGGGGGGGGATTGGGAGGGAGGTTGATGGGGGGATGATTGGGTTTGGGGGGGGGGGGTGAGGGGGAAAAGGGGAAGTGGTGATTGGGGTAGGGGGATGGTGATTAGGGTGGAATGAGAGGGGGGAGGTGGTGATTGGAGGATGTGGTGAGAGGAAGATAGTGATGGGGGAGGGGGAGGAGAGGGAAGGTATAGGGGGGGAAGATGGACGGGGATGAGATGGAGGGTGAGGTGTGGGGAGGAGTGGGTGGGGATAACAATAACGAATATAATTGTGTAATGGCAATTATGATCAGGGTTATTATCATCAGGGATATTTTCAGTGACATCATTACGATTATAACGACGACAACACTAATATTTAATACCAATATAATATATAATACCAATAATACTAATAACAATAATAATACTTATAACAACAATAATGCTAATAACAATAATAATGATAATGGTACTACTACTACTACTACTACCCCTACTACTAGCAAAAACAATTAAGATGATAATGAAAATAACAATGAACAATAAACAAAAACAATAATAATGGTTGTAGTAATAACATCAATAACAACAATAATAAAACAATAACATTATCAATGGTCATGTCAACTATTTCCTTCCCCTCCTCCGCCTCCTCCCGCTTTCCTTCCTCTCTTCCCTCATTTCCTCCTTCCTTCCTACCTTTCTCCCTCTCTCCTTCCTTCCTTCATTTCTCCCTCCTTCCTTCATCTCTCCCACCTTCCCTCCTTCCTTCCTTCTTTCCTTCCTCCCTCCTTCTCTCCTTTTTTCTTCCTTCCTTTCTTCCTCCCTCCCTTCACTTCCTTTCTTTCTTCCCCCCTCCTCCCCCTCCTTCTTTCCCTTCTTCCCTTCCTCCTTCTCTCCCTCCTTCCCTCCCTCCCCCAAGCCCCCTTTCCTCTTCTTCTTCCTCCTCCTCCTACATCTCCCTCCCTTCTCTTCCTTCCCTTCCTCCTCTCCCCTCTCTTCCTCTTTTCCCCTCTCTTCCTTCCCTTCCTCTTCTCCCCTCTCTTTCCCCCTTCCTGTTCTCCCCTTCTTCCTGTTCTCCCCTTCCCCTTCTCCTATCTCTTCCTTCCCATCCTCCTCTCCCCTCTCTTCCTCCCCTTCCTCTTCTCCCCTCTCTTCCTCCCCTTCCTCTTCTCCCCTCTCTTCCTCCCCTTCCTCTTCTCCCCTCTCTTCCTCCCCTTCCTCTTCTCCCCTCTCTTCCTCCCCTTCCTCTTCTCCCCTCTCTTCCTCCCCTTCCTCTTCTCCCCTCTCTTCCTCCCCTTCCTCTTCTCCCCTCTCTTCCTCCCCTTCCTCTTCTCCCCTCTCTTCCTCCCCTTCCTCTTCTCCCCTCTCTTCCTCCCCTTCCTCTTCTCCCCTCTCTTCCTCCCCTTCCTCTTCTCCCCTCTCTTCCTCCCCTTCCTCTTCTCCCCTCTCTTCCTCCCCTTCCTCTTCTCCCCTCTCTTCCTCCCCTTCCTCTTCTCCCCTCTCTTCCTCCCCTTCCTCTTCTCCCCTCTCTTCCTCCCCTTCCTCTTCTCCCCTCTCTTCCTCCCCTTCCTCTTCTCCCCTCTCTTCCTCCCCTTCCTCTTCTCCCCTCTCTTCCTCCCCTTCCTCTTCTCCCCTCTCTTCCTCCCCTTCCTCTTCTCCCCTCTCTTCCTCCCCTTCCTCTTCTCCCCTCTCTTCCTCCCCTTCCTCTTCTCCCCTCTCTTCCTCCCCTTCCTCTTCTCCCCTCTCTTCCTCCCCTTCCTCTTCTCCCCTCTCTTCCTCCCCTTCCTCTTCTCCCCTCTCTTCCTCCCCTTCCTCTTCTCCCCTCTCTTCCTCCCCTTCCTCTTCTCCCCTCTCTTCCTCCCCTTCCTCTTCTCCCCTCTCTTCCTCCCCTTCCTCTTCTCCCCTCTCTTCCTCCCCTTCCTCTTCTCCCCTCTCTTCCTCCCCTTCCTCTTCTCCCCTCTCTTCCTCCCCTTCCTCTTCTCCCCTCTCTTCCTCCCCTTCCTCTTCTCCCCTCTCTTCCTCCCCTTCCTCTTCTCCCCTCTCTTCCTCCCCTTCCTCTTCTCCCCTCTCTTCCTCCCCTTCCTCTTCTCCCCTCTCTTCCTCCCCTTCCTCTTCTCCCCTCTCTTCCTCCCCTTCCTCTTCTCCCCTCTCTTCCTCCCCTTCCTCTTCTCCCCTCTCTTCCTCCCCTTCCTCTTCTCCCCTCTCTTCCTCCCCTTCCTCTTCTCCCCTCTCTTCCTCCCCTTCCTCTTCTCCCCTCTCTTCCTCCCCTTCCTCTTCTCCCCTCTCTTCCTCCCCTTCCTCTTCTCCCCTCTCTTCCTCCCCTTCCTCTTCTCCCCTCTCTTCCTCCCCTTCCTCTTCTCCCCTCTCTTCCTCCCCTTCCTCTTCTCCCCTCTCTTCCTCCCCTTCCTCTTCTCCCCTCTCTTCCTCCCCTTCCTCTTCTCCCCTCTCTTCCTCCCCTTCCTCTTCTCCCCTCTCTTCCTCCCCTTCCTCTTCTCCCCTCTCTTCCTCCCCTTCCTCTTCTCCCCTCTCTTCCTCCCCTTCCTCTTCTCCCCTCTCTTCCTCCCCTTCCTCTTCTCCCCTCTCTTCCTCCCCTTCCTCTTCTCCCCTCTCTTCCTCCCCTTCCTCTTCTCCCCTCTCTTCCTCCCCTTCCTCTTCTCCCCTCTCTTCCTCCCCTTCCTCTTCTCCCCTCTCTTCCTCCCCTTCCTCTTCTCCCCTCTCTTCCTCCCCTTCCTCTTCTCCCCTCTCTTCCTCCCCTTCCTCTTCTCCCCTCTCTTCCTCCCCTTCCTCTTCTCCCCTCTCTTCCTCCCCTTCCTCTTCTCCCCTCTCTTCCTCCCCTTCCTCTTCTCCCCTCTCTTCCTCCCCTTCCTCTTCTCCCCTCTCTTCCTCCCCTTCCTCTTCTCCCCTCTCTTCCTCCCCTTCCTCTTCTCCCCTCTCTTCCTCCCCTTCCTCTTCTCCCCTCTCTTCCTCCCCTTCCTCTTCTCCCCTCTCTTCCTCCCCTTCCTCTTCTCCCCTCTCTTCCTCCCCTTCCTCTTCTCCCCTCTCTTCCTCCCCTTCCTCTTCTCCCCTCTCTTCCTCCCCTTTTTTTTCCTCCCCTCCTCTTCCTCCCTTCCTTTTTCTCCTCTCTTCCTCCCCCTTCCTTCTTCCCTCTCTTCCTCCCCCTTCCTTCTTCCTCCCTCCTTCCTCCCCTCCTTTCCCCTCTCTTCCTCCCCTTCCTTCTTCCTCCCCCTCTCTTCCTCCCCCTTCCTTTTTCCCCTTCCTTCCTCCCTTCCTTTTCCTCTCTTCCTTCCCCTTCCTCTTCTCCCTCTCTTCCTCCCCTTCCTCTTCTCCCCTTCTTCCTCCCCTTCCTTCTTCTCCTCTCTTTCTCCCTCTTCTCCCCTCTCTCCTCCCTTCCTTCTTTCTCCCCTCTCTTCCTCCCCTCTTCCTCTTTCTCCCCTCTCTTCCTCTCCTTCCTCTTCTCCCCTCTCTTACTCTCCCATCCCCTCCTCCCTCCTCCATTTTAATGAAGGTATTTCCACACCGTTCGTCACAATGAGCAGGGCAGCAGAGATAGAGCAAGAAAAGGAGAGAGAGGAGGGAGTGAGGAATGAGAGTGGGGAGAAGGAGAGAAAGAGAAAGAGGGAGATAGAGAAAGAGAGAGAGAGGAGGGAAGGAGAAAAAGAGAGGAGGACAAGGAGGAAAGGAGAGGAAGAGAGAAAGGGGGGAGAAAGAAAGAGAGATAGGGCAGGGATGGTAGGAGGAAATCATGAGAAGAGAGAGAGAAAAGGGGATGTGAAGGAAATAGATAGATAGATAGATAGATAGAGAGAGAGAGAGTGAGAAAGAAAGAGAGAGAGAGAGAGAGAGAGAGAGAGAGAGAGAGAGAGAGAGAGAGAGAGAGAGAGAGAGAGAGAGAGAGAGAGAGAGAGAGAGAGAGAGAGAGAGAGATAGAGAGAGAAAGAGAAAGAGAGAGAGAGAGAGAGAGAGAGAGAGAGAGAGAGAGAGAGAGAGAGAGAGAGAGAGAGAGAGAGAGAAAGAGAAAGAGAGAGAGAGAGAGAGAGAGAGAGAGAGAGAGAGAGAGAGAGAGAGAGAGAGAGAGAGAGAGAGAGAGAGAGAGAGAGAGAGAGAGAGACGGGAGAGAGAGAGAGAGAGAGAGAGAGGGGGAGAGAGAGAGAGAGAGAGAGAGAGGGA
>BOPN01000853.1:339314-341814 GCA_017312705.2 Penaeus japonicus | reverse complement strand
CTGTGGGGGGGGGGGAGGAGAATTGTGGGCGTGGTTACGGGTGGTGGGAGTGGTGCGGGTTGTTGGGTATTGTGGGTGAAGATAATGGGGATTAGTATTTGTGATACTTAGTGATATTATTATTAGTATTATTACTATTCTTATTATTATAGTAGCTATCATTGCTGTGATCATTATTATTAATATCATTATGATGATGATGATTACTATTATTATCGTTATTACTATTAACATTATCATAATTTTTATAATCATTAACGATATCATTGTTATCATTACTAATACTACTATTAATATAATACCGATACTACTACTATTACTATTAACATTATATCACCATTATCATCATTCATATTATTACAATAATTTTCATTATTATAATCATTGCTATTATCATCATCATCATTCTTAACATTATCATTATCTAATAATTTTCATGATCATTATTCTTACTATCACTATTATCATAATAAGTATCCATTTCATCAGCATTTCTATCATTATTATCATCATTAAAGTAAGACTAGCAGCAATAATAATAATGATGATTTGAAAAAAATAATGAAAATATTAATCGCATAAATTCTCATTTGCGAAACACGTATCTCCAAGGAATGTAAATAAAGCAAAATGATTTAATGGGGAAGTTAGCCTTTTTTTTACTTGGGGGGGGGGGGGCAGAGGAGAATATACTCTGACAAAGGGCGCTTTTTATTTTTTATTTTTTCATTTATTTTTTTTTTAACGATACAGAATTTGGAATTGAAATTGGATGTTATGATACATCACCTTTATAAGCATTACCGCAAATTTCCTTCATATTTGTCTAATTCTCTACTAGTATTTATTTTCGCATTTTTGAATGATGATGATGATGTGATGATGATGATCATGATGATGTGATGATGATGATCATGATGATCATGATGATGTGATGATCATGATGATGATGTGATGATGATGATGTGATGATGATGATGTGATGATGATGATGATATGATGATGATGATGTGATGATGATGATTGATGATAGTGATAATAATAATAAGAAGAATGATAATGATAATGATGAAGATGACAATGATGATGATGAAGATGATAATGGTAATGATAATGACAAAAACAATGATACTAAGATAATAGAAAAATAAAACCAACCAAAATAACAATAATAACAAAAAGATTAACAACAAAAACGATCACCACCCTCCCTCACCCACCCTCCGACGCCCTCACCACCCACCCTCACCTCATCGATATTGCCGTACTTCTCGAGCATGAAGGCTCCCGCCCGCGCCGAGAAGGTGACGGAGCACGTGCGGGCGGGGGCGAGGAGGCACATGCGGTAGTGCTGGTCCACGTAATACTGACCGTCGTCGAAGCTGAAGTTCTTCAGTTCGCCGCTCGCCTCGGGGTAGTACTGGAAGCAGCCGGGGGGAGCTGGGGGGGGGGGGGGTTGGAGGGAGGGGAAGGGTGTGTGGGTTATGTGGGGTTAGGTGGGTGTGGGTGTGGGGTTGGAAGGGGTTAGGAAGGTGGATGTGGGTATGGGTGAGAGTTTGTGGAGGGGAAGGGGGGATGGGTGGGAAGGGGGTTCGGGAATAGGGGGTTGGGGGAGATGTGGGATAGAGTAGGGGTTGGGGGTTAAGTGTATTGGATTGGTATTGGATTGGTTGCGGGGAAGGGGATTGTGATTAGGGATTGGATTAGTAAGGAGTGGGGGTGGGGGGAGGGGTGGTTGTGATTAATTGGATTGGATTGGTAGTGAGCGGGGGTAGGGGGTGGGGGGTGGGAGGAAGGTTGTGATTAGGAAATGGATTGGTAGAAAGCGTGGTGGTGGTGGGGGGGGGGGGGTAAACGTTAATCATTATCATTATTTATCAATTCACATCATAGTCTTATTAATTAATCATTTTTGCTGGATTAATTACCAGAGAGAGAGGTGGAGGGCTTATAAGTGGATATATCTACATTAAAATTACATTTTACTGGCTTCATATTGCAGTGAGAGTAGGGGTTAGTCCTCCCCCTCCCTCCCTCCCCCACTTCTCCCTCTGGTGTAATTCCTCTCCCCCCCCTTCCCCTTCACCCCTCCCTCCTTCGCCTCTACCTTTCTCCCTCCCTCTGACATAAATCTCTCCCTTTGTTCGTTTCTCCCTTTTATCTAAAATCTCTCTTTCCCCTTTCGCCCCTTTCCCTCATCCCTTCTCCTTCTCCTTCTCCCCCTTCCTACCTATTAATTTCCTTCCCACCATCACCCCCTTCCCCTTCTCCCCCTCCTCTCCTCCCCCTTTCCCTCCCTCTCTCCCATCCCCTTTCCCTCGCTCCCTCTCTGCCATCCCCTTCCCTTCTTCCCCTTTCCCTCATCCCTCTTTCCTTCATTCCCCTTCTCCTTCTCCCCCCTTCCCTCCTTCTCCCACCCTCCCTCCTTCACCCCCTCTTCCCTCATTCTCCCCCCATTCCTTCCTTAACCCTCCCTTCCCTCCTTCTCCTCCCATTCCCT
>BOPN01000853.1:324314-329314 GCA_017312705.2 Penaeus japonicus | reverse complement strand
GCTTCCGGACTTTTAAAACATTCAAGGATTATGCAATAGACAGGAAAAAAAAGGAAGAGAAAATAGCGAAGGAGGACAATGACTTCAATCAAAGCCCCGTGAGCATAATAATCACATGCATATTTATTCGAAAAAGTCCGGAAGTCGCGAGATAGGATTTCGAGTGGTGGTATTTCTCGGTCGAAGTCGAGCCAAAATCGACCTTATTGTTTTGAATTATAACGAAGGTTGGAATGCGAACATATTGGATATAGTTATTACAATGATATACTTGTTATTCTACCTACCCCCCTCCCCCTCCCCTCTCCAGCGTTGCCATAATTCTCCCACACATTTGGTAATATCTTACATGATCAAATTATCAAATCATTATTATTAAAAAGATAGTAATAATGATGATGATGATAATGATAATAATAATAATAATAATAATAATAATAATAGGATGTTACTAAGGGATATAGAGAGTCGTATCCTTTCTATTTCTTAATGCGATATACCTGTCGCCATTTCCGCCTCCATCCGTGTTACCCGAACTGCTACTGACGACAACTGTTGTGATGTTGGTACCATTGGCGAGTTGGATGACGAGGTTCTGGTAACTGTGAACCTGCCAAAGAGTGGAAATTGTGTGTGATTTTGACAAGAGTATTTTCATGAGAGTAAAACTTAATCTTAGATGAATGTTTAGAAGCGTCGGGGAAGAGCAAATGAAAAAAAAAGACATTTAGATATTTTGTTCATTAAAAAGTAATTTACTATTGTATAGAAAAAAAATCATTCATGCAGTTACACATATCTCTTCATATATAAATGTCATTTTTCATAGCAAATAACCAGCTAATCATTGAAAAAGAAAATAGTTAAACAAAAAGATCCGATTTTCTAGAAACACGATAAAACAAGCGGTTGATTTCTTTTACAATGAAACAACTACCCAACAATTAAAAAACTAAATGAGTGATGTCGCGTAAAAAAATCAACAGAACAAATAAATCAAACAATTTAACTGAAATACATTCCAAAATGATAATTGTAAGAAATAGAATTAATAAATGAGGTGAACTTTGTAAAAAAAAATATATATATGTATATATATGTATATATATATATATATATATATATATATATATATATATATATATATATATATATATATATATATATATATATATATATATATATATATATATATATATATACATATATATATATATTTATCTATTTATCATATATATACATACACATCACTCGTAAGTAAGTTGAATGAAGTAATAGAAATACAAATTCTAAACTCACTGATTCTGTTAAAACAATAAGCTAAATGAAACAATTGCAATAAAGCATTGATCTAAAAAATATATAATATTTCAACTCACCTTAATAATCGTTATGACAATAACAATGAGACTACTACTACTACTAAGGATAATAATAACAATAGTATAATTATAAGAATTATGATGATAATAATAACAATGATAGTTATAATTAAAATGATATTAACAATAATGATAAGGATAATAATAACAATAACAAAAAAATAACAATAACAATGAGCTTATCATAAAGACAATGAAAAAATGATATTAGAAAAAAAATAGCACTGATAATAATAATTGATAATGATAATTACAACAACAACAATAATCATGATAAAAATAACGATAAACAATCATGATAACGCCAATAATACCAACAACAACAAATGAACCATTGAATAAATAAGATCATTATCATTGCATAATCTCACCTCATTGACAACCGACTGACTCTGGTTCTGCAACTGGTTCTGACCCAAGCCCAGCAGAGGGTACAGGATCTCCATGTTGCTACTGCTGGGGGAGGTCACGGGGGGAGGGGGGAGGGGGGTCGTCTCGGGGGGCTGTTCGTACTGGGGGTACACGAGGTAGGCCGGGGGGGCGTGGGGGGGGGGGGGGGGGGGGGGGGGGGGGGGGGGTTTTTTTTTTTTTTTTTTTTTTTGTAATGGTGACGGTGGAGTGTGTATGGTGAGGGTGTTATTGTGCGTTGTGTATGGTGATGTGTTAGGTAGGGATTGATATGATGGTGTTATTGCATATTGTGGTATTGCTGTAGGTATATAACGATGGTGATTACTATTGTATATGATGACAGTATTATATATGATGGTGATATGAGAATGATGAAAATAGTGAAAGCGAAGATGATGATAATAAATATAAGAATAAATATTACATTAATAATAATGATAGCACCTATAATCACGATATCAGAATAAATATCGAACATTGTAATTATTTTAAAACGCTAATGATCATAACGATGTCGAAAATACAAATAACAACAAAAATAACAATAACAAAGATAAGATTATTATAAACAAAGAACCATTAGTTCGATACCGTACGAGTTTATCTTGTTATCAAAACGACACTTTAATCTATTTGACCGAATTGTTAGTCCAACTGGCAACCACTTTGCTTGTTTATTCTTTAACTTCAATTTCCGGCGGCAGCCATTGCGCCAATGTCGCTGGATTTTTTTTATTTTTTTATTTTTTCTTTTTTTTACAATTTACCCCTGGCTGTATAATTGTTGTGATCATACTATTCTTATCAGCTTTATATTTTTTTGTGTTCTTTATTTTTATTCTTTACACTTTTTTGTTTTTTTCTGAGGATACAACTGCATCTATTTTTTTTCAGATCCTGTAAAGTTGAACGAAGTTTGGATTATAAGGAAAAAAAACATGATTACAGTCATTATCATTATCCTTATCATTGTCTTTGTTGCTGAAAACACAGCTGTTTTTTCGTTATCACTTCTTGCGACATTTTCCTGCTGTGTGTGTGTGTGTGTGTGCACGTGCGTGCGTGCGTGCGTGCATGCATCCGTGCGTGTTTGTGTGTTTTGTGTTTGTGCGTGTGTGTGTGTGTGTGTGTGTGTGTGTGTGTGTGTGTGTGTGCCTGTTCGTGTGTACCCATGCGTAAGCAAGTATGCGTGTGTTTATCCCTGTGTATATGTGGAAGATTCACGTTGAACAAGCTGTAAACCAAAGGAAGGAAGGATCATGGAAAGCTGCGTCAGCCGCCGGCCTTTTCGCTCTGCTGCTTCGAGTCCTGATGAAGCGGCAAAGCGAAAAAGCCGACGGCACACGCGCGTGTTTTCCTGCTACCCTTCGCGGTCCGCTTTATTATGCGTTATGTATGTGTATTTGTATGTGTATGTGTATGTGTTTGTGTTTGTGTTTGTGTATGTGTATGCGATGTGTGTGTGTGTTAATACATAAGTATGTGTACATAAATACATACTCGTAGATATATAATATAGATAAAGAGAGGGATAGAGAAAGTGAGAGAGAGAGAGAGAGAGAATGTTTGTATGTGTGTGAGCGTAAAATTAACTGCCCATGGGCATGTGAATGTATATACTGCATAAACAAATTAAATTACATGAATAATTACCCCCAGCACCTTTTGATGGCAATGACGTCATCAAATTAAAATTGCCAAATGAGATCAAGTTGCACAAATGAGCGAGATCTCATGATAATGATGGTGAAGGCCTTGCAACGTGTTTGGTTTGATGCGAGGCAGGAGGTCATGACCTAGAGAGAGAAATTCGGGGAGCGGAGAGGAAGGGAAGGAGACAGACGGATAGAAAGAGAGGGAGGGAGATAAAGATTGAGGGATGGGGGAAGAGATAGGAAGGTAGAGAGATCGAAGAAAGGGAAAGAGGGTGAAAGAGATGAGGGAGAGAAGGAGTGTAGAGGATAAATAAAGAGATTTGGAGAGAGAATGAGAGAGAGAGAGAGAGAGAGAGAGAGAGTGTGTGTGTGTGTGTGTGTGTGCACATAGTGCGTGTTTACGTGTGCGTATCAACAAACAAACACAAACCACGGATATAAACAAAGGGACAGTTAAAACATCAGACTGCAAGACCAATGAACAGAAACACATACATACAGCAGAGTCGAGCCAACACAAGATAAATCAGATATTCACCTGGATATAAATGGATAAATAAATCCTACATGATGAATCTATCGGAATCAAAACAAAAGACGACTCACATCCAGGCTTGACAGGTCGAGGTCGAAGGGGTAGTTTGTGCCGTTCGCCTGACGCAGGTTCCCCAGCAGGTTGGATTGGATGCGGATTGGGGTTCGAATCTGCACACTTCCTGGATTCACGGCTTGGGATTGGCTTGGATTCGTGATCTGAGATTGGCTTGGATTCACGACCTGAGATTGGCTTGGATTCACGACCTGAGATTGGCTTGGATTCACCACCTGGACTTGGGCTGGATATCTGATCTGGGATTGGCCCGGATTGACGACCTGGGATTGCCCCGGATTGACGACCTGGACCTGGGCTGGATACCTGATCTGGATCGGACCTGGAATCGAGTTTTGGACGGCGTCTGGCTTCTTAACCTGGAAAGAATTCGGATTGGCGACCTGGAAATAAGCTTGATTCGCCTGAACGCCACCTGGAGGAACGACCTGGTGACCCGTAACGCTAGCGGGAGTCACGACCTGTAGACCTGAAGCGGAGTGGCCGATCTGGATAGGGTACCTGACCTGGTAATTGTCCGGGAAAGTGTTCTTGACAGGTCCTGCTTTTTCGTTCTGCGGATTACTCGAGGGCTTGACTAGGGTGTTCACGTCCCCCCCTACTAGGGTGGGTTGAGGGGGGGTCGGGGGCGCCTGCAAGGGAAGGAAGGAACTGGAGAAAGAGTGGATAATGTGGAAAGACAAAGGGAAAAACTTTAAAGCCAGAGTCATCCTTACATATACAATGAGAAATTTTAATATCACTGTTAGTGCTACTATTGTCATTATAATCATTCATCATTGCTGACCATTATTATTGCAACATCACTTTGTAACTGATACTACTGTGAATATAGTGTTGAACAGTTTATCTGTTTATACGTACACACACATACACATATTCACATACACACACACACACATACACACACACACACACACATATATATATATATATATATAT
>BOPN01000853.1:309314-316814 GCA_017312705.2 Penaeus japonicus | reverse complement strand
AAAATCAGGGTGGTTGTAATTTCGCATTTTCATCACTCTTATTTACCTTAAAGCTCATAGATATAAAATAAGTAGATAATAGCAAAATTGAGTCGGAACCTGACGCTTGATCCAGTCGAAGAAAACCCAAAAGGGGAAACCTGCGTATAAGCTTTGTTTGCGTTCACTTCGTTGCATTATCTTTACTACACGTGATTCATGAGCGTTATAAATGCGAAAAGAAATGTAAATTTTAAAAAACAAGTAACGGAACTTGATAACTTTTTTTACCGTCGGTCGCCGCGGGAACTATAGGTGTGAGAGAGGAAGATTTATGAACATTATTATGAAACAATATGATGAGAAGATAAATGTTAAGCAAAGTGAGAAAAGGAAATTATTCTTTTTCTCGAAACAGCCCGAGGAAATGCAGGGAGACGAGACTTAAGGAAAAACTACATTGCCTTTTTTCTTCTATTTGTTTTTCATTTGTTTTTGTTTTTTTTATGGAGTGAGAGCGGGAAATGAGTGAGGTTTATGTATACGCTACGATGTTTTGATTAGAATTATTATCATTATCATCATTATTATTACCGTTATTATTATCTTTATTTTTATTACCAGTACTATTATGTTCATCATTGTTATCACTGTTATTATCACTATCATCATTATCATTACTATCAATACCATTGTTATTACTGTCATTGTTATTGATATTACCATTATCATTATTATCACCATCCTCACAGTCATTATTATTTGTATCATTATCAATAATATTACCATAACTGTCATTATTGTTGTAAGGGGGAGGGGGAGGGAAAACTAATATTTATGGAAATTAGGGCAATTATTGAGTAAATTACGTGTAAATGATGATAAAATAATTGAACGATGGAATTGGTCGGATTCCGTCTGTCGAATGGAAGTTGAATAACTGACTGTTTTTACTTGTTTTCTTGTTTGTTTTGGGTGTTATGTTAGCATGTTTGTACGATTAAATATAGCCTTTTCGGTGATCGGTATGGTAATTATTGTAAGTATAAAGTAAATTAATTCAGTGTGAGGAGATGAATGAATAAATATTGATATAAAGGAATAAGTTGAATACACACACACTTACAGACACACACGCACGCACACGTACAGACACACACACACACATAAACACACACATATATATACATATATGTGTGTATATATATACATATATATATATATATATATATATATATATATATATATATATATATATATATATAACACACACACACACACACACACACACACACACACACACACACACACACACACACATATATATATATATATATATATACACATATATATACATACATACATACATATAACAAAAAACGGAAAGGCTACGAAGAAACGCACCAAGTCGTTTAGCAAAAGACGGAAAAACGGATAGAAATAACCAAGGACGAGAAAGACTCGCGTCCAGAGGAATCAGGAGGGACGTAAAGAGACGCAGGAAAAGGGAATCTGTAATTGCGTCATCGGCAGGTTCCGATAAAGCGATCAGAGGCCATTTCGGATGTGCAATGATAGATTGGCTGATAAAGAGGGAGAAGAGAGAGAGGAGGGGAGGGAGGGAGGGAGGGTATGAGTGTGTGAGTGTGTGTTTGTGTGTGTGTGTGTTTGTGTGTGTGAGAGAGAGAGAGAGAGAAACAAAGTCAAACAAGTAGACCAGAAAAAGACCAACCTAACAACAGACAAACATTTCGACCACCCAAACAGCCACAAACATCACATCCCACGCACAACCTCCCACACGCACATCCGCCCCCCCCCCTCCTCCCCCCTCCCAACACCCCTTCACAAGCCATCCAATAACAAGCGAAGACAACAAACCCAAAGCTGGTCTTTGAAGACGACTTATCCTCATTGTTGCTCGGTAAACTGACCTATAATGACCTGCGATAAGCTGTCACTGACTATTCGTAGCGGGAAAAGCGGCTCTGGGTGACCACACAGGATATGCCTGGAGTAGGATGCCTTTGATGTGGCCAAGGCTATTCTGGGATCTACTGCTTTTTTTTTCTTCTTCTTCTTCTTCTTCTTCTTCTTCTTTTGTTGATCTTCTTTTGTTTGTTTGTTTTTTGTTTCGCTCTTTCTCTTTCTCTTTCTTTTTCTTTTTCTTTTTTTCTTTCTCTTTTCTATTTCTCGCTTTTCTCTCTCTCTCTCTCTCTCTCTGTCTGTCTCTCTCTCTCTCTCTCTGTGTCTCTCTTTCTCTTTCTCTTTCTCTTCCTTTCTCCCTCTCTCCCTCTCTCTACCTTCCCCCTCTCTCCCTCCCTCTCCCCCTCTCTCTATCTCTCTCTCTCTTAGCGATTTTATCAAAATACCCCTAGCTACTACACGGATACTTTCAGAAATTCTTTTGACGTCTAAGGATACAACTTTTGAATACCGGAGTCTCTGCTACCATCCTCGCTCCTGCATCAACGCAACACCTCCGAAGTGCCTTCATAACAACCCTCCATGTTCATCGCCCCCCCCCCTTTCCACGCATCTTTCCCTATAAGAGCCCACTGGGTAAAGCGTCCTCTGCCGCTGCCACAATGGAGTCTTAAATTGTGACAAATTCTGGCCAATCAGCGATCTTCTCCGGCCCATTGAGGCTCCACGATAGTCATTTGTCTGACCTCTGAGGCTCCCTGACCCTCGCGTGACCTCCAGCAAGGCGAGGCTGGAGTTCGTGGCAGGGGGATAGTGAGGGGGGCGGAGGCACCAATCCCTTCTCCGCCCACTGGTATGCCTGCAGTGTGGCGTCTCCCCTGCTTGACTCGTCATGAAGACGTACATGCAGGGTCCCTGAACCAAACCTTCGATGTTTACGATGACGTGAAAGATATCAAATATTTTCTGCGTAGTTCACAGTTTTCTGTTTACAAAGAAATTGTACGTAGAATGTCATAACCTTTGCAGGGATAATGCTAACCACAGCCATGAAATGTCTTGGTTCTATGATCAATATTCACTTTTACGCATCAACATTATGAATGAAACGGGGATATGCCACACATGGGCGTCTGCAGTGGTGAGTATGCCAGAATGTAGACAAGAATACATGAGGGAACGCAGAAATCTTTTTAGATTCTGTTTTGTGTTGTGTAGAGAAAATTGAATACAAAAAATAATTTATATATACTTATATATATTCATACATATACATACACGTACATACATGAATACACACAAATATATACCTATATATATATATATATATATATATCTCTATCACTTTTCTCTCTCTTCGTGTTCCCTCGACCCCTTCCATTCGAGTTAACCTCACCGTGTCCCCAGCCGATCCATGCTTCCGCATTACCAATAACCTGTAAAACGAAAAACGCACTGGACTCTGATTCCTGCTCTGTCATGAGTCGAGTAATTTCCGATTCTGCAGTCATCAGAGGCTAAAGAGAGGGGGAAGGGGGGAAAGGGAGATGGGAGTTAATGGTGGAGGAGAGAGAGAGAGAAGGGGGAAGCAGGGCCGTTCTTCCCGGTGATAATAGCCTAAACTGCTTAGAAAATGAGTGCGAAGAAAACGGGAATTTTGGTCGCGGGGAAAACTTTTGTTTTGTTGATTTTTTACTCGTGTCTTTTTTTGTGTGTGTTTTTGTCTGTATGTCTCTGTTTAATTATCAGCGTCTCTCTCTCTCTCTTTCTTTCTCTTTATGCTTATTAATGTATTTACTTGCATATCTAGCTCTCTATCTACCTACATTCCTATCTATCTATCAATATATATCTTTATCTCTATGTATTATCGATCGATCCATCTATTAACATATGCATTTCTCTAGTCTTTTATTCAACCACTCTATAGATCTTAAACTTATAATCTAATCGATTCCCTTGAGACCTTAAAGAAAAAGTAGCAGGAACTTTTTGAATTACACACACACTACACACACACACACACACACACACACACACACACACACACACACACACACACACACACACACACACACACACACACACACACACACACACCAAACAAACACACACACACACACACACACACACACACACACACACAGATATATATATATATATATATATATATATATATATATATATATATATATATATATATACATATATATATATATATATATATATATATATATATATATATATATATATATATGTATATATATATATAAGTTTTTTTGTGGCAATGAATACTGAATTAATTTAGATTTAATATTTGTTAAACATTGGCTGTTAGCGAAATATATTCATTAGTGGAAGAGGAAAAAACAGTGAGTGAAAAAGCTTTATTATAAAAAGTGAAAAAAGTAAATAGCAAAGGAAATTAAAGAATAAAACTATGAAATGAAATGTTGATATTGATAAAGATAATACTGATAATCATAATATCAATAACAATAATGATAATGATAAGAATGATAATTGATAATAACAACAACAATAAGAATGATAATTGATAATAACAACAACAATAATAATGATAATAATAATAACAATATTAACAATAATAATAATTACACAAAACTGATAATAACAATAATAGTAATAATAGAAGGAGTTTGAAAATAAAAAAATCACATGATGTGCAGATAGCAGCCATTACCATAATCATTGTTAAACATAATTCAGTGATAAAAATAATGGTGGTTATTAATAATGGCAATAATTGTCATGGTTATCAGTATCATTATCACTGTAATTATCATTGATATTATTATCATTGTAAGCATGATTATAATAATATCAATAATAATAATAATAGTAATAACAACAATAAAAATAAGGACAATAATAATGATAATAATCATGATAATAGTAATAATAATGACAATGGTAGTGATAATGATAACAGCAATATCAATATTAATTAACAATAATAATAACAACAACTACAGCAATAACAATTATACTGATAAAAATAAGGATAACACCAATAATGTTAATAGTAAAAATGACATTAATGGAATTAGTGATAATAAAAAAAATAATGTTATTGAAAGACGAATAACAATAACAAAAAATAACATAAATTATTAACAGAAATTACTATTAACATTGTCATCAAAATCATACATATTTCTATGATAACAGAAATGAGACCTTTTTCTCTTTTTTTCTCTCTCTTCATGACTCAATAGTGGTATAACTATGACTATATCTAGATAAAAACCTTTACAGGAAAAGAGAGAAAAAGATAAAGGTTGTCAGACCGACATGGATATGCAAATCAGATGGTTAAAAAGCACTATGCATTTTCTAATTGTTTCGCTAATTGTGATCTCCAAATTACATTTTGTTCTCTCTCTCTCTCTTTCTTTTCTTTCTTTTTGGCAGGTGGAAATTAATTAGCTCGATTCTTTGCATCAATTATAGATAGATAAATACTATAAATAATACCAGTCCGAGTAATAGTAATGATGATAATGATAATTATATCAACGGTAATAATAATGATAATAAAGATAATAGTGATAATGATAATAATGGAGATAATATCAATAACGAGGATAATCAAAATAACGATAATAACAATAATAATAATAACATAAATATATTATGCTATATATGCAAAGAAAAAATAAGAGTAACATAACATGAATAAAATTAATGAGTAAATGAGCAAATGAATAAAATAGTCAATAACAACGACAATAATAATAACAAAGAAACTAAATCAATGTAGGCAAACCAGCCTCGCGTCCAAAGCGAACCTAGCTAATCTTTAGCGGTACCGGCTAGTTAATGAACACAGCGTTGCGTTTATTCAGAACATGTCGCTTTGTGTGTGTGTTGTGTGGCTTCGCTAAATACCAGCTAATGATAGCGTTTTTTTTTTTTTCTTTTTTTAGCTCATCTTAAGAACAGATGCTGGTTTCTTTTTAGTATTGTCTTGCTTCTTTTATGCGAGAAATTATCACTTTTCTGTAAAAAAAAAAAAGGAAAAAAAAAGGAAAAACAAAATCAACGGGATATGAATTTTGCAGTTCCAATAATGTCTTCACGTTTGTACTTTTTTTTCTTCAGCGGTATTGAAACTCTCTTAAAAATAATAAATTTCACATCATTTTAAGATAAAATCCCAGTTCAAAAGCATGATAATTTAAAACTGACAAAAGCTAACTTTTAAGATTATATTTGAGACCAAAGATTTGCATGTTCACAATTAGAGAAGAGATGTGGCTGAGTCCATAAAGATTGCGATTATAGCAGTGACAATTATAATGATTTACAATGAAGCTAACATTACTACTGACACATTAGGATAATGAGGAGTGACAGGAAGATAGGAGATGGAATTTGGAAGAATTTGGTTGAGAACAAAAAGGAGGAATATATTATGTAGATAATTGTATCCTTGTCACGGAGACTAACGAAAATATTGGTAATAATAATGGCGTATATTAGAATGATAACGAGCATGAATATTGTTAACATAATGCTATCAATATCATCATTATTATTAACTATCATTATCAATTTTATCATTATTAATATTGTCATTATTACTACTTGTTTTGTTATCATTACTATTACCATCATTACTAGTTTTATTACCATTGTTCTTATTATCATTATCATTATTGTTAGTATTATTATTACTAGCATAATCATTATCATTATCGTTATGATTATCATTAGCATCAACGCTATCATAACCATTGTTATCCTTATTATTATCATTATCTTTATGAATAACATCATTATAATTACCTTAATTATCATTATCATCATCATCATTATCACTAGGGACAAAAGAAAACAATTAAAACAATTATAGTTTTTAAAAAAATAATAATGATTATAGTTTTACAAAATTATCACCAAAAGAGTTATGTTAATGATTATAATTACAAAAACATAGACAAAGCAGTAAAAGAGTAATAATAACAACAGCAATAATAATAATGGCAAGGCTAATAATGATAATAACAATGGTGATAACAAGAAGAATAGTAATGATTCTAATAATCCAGATGATGAGGATAATGATAACAAAATCAATGGAAATAAGAATAATGATAATAATACTAACACTTGTACTATTGCTCATTATAAAGATGATAATGATATGATAACAATAATAACAAGGGTAACAATAATGATAACAAATGTATTAGTACCAATCATTATCATTATAATAATGACAGTGAAAAGGAAAACAATAATCATGACAATAAAGATGATAATTATCATAATGATAATATGATGATAATAATGATTATTATCATGATACTGATAACCATAATGATTATAATAGTAATCATAATAATCATGATAATCATACTGATAATAATAATGATGATACTTATAATAGTAATAATAACAATAATGATAATAACGATAATGATGATAATAAAAAATATAATAACAAAATGATAATGATGATAACAATAATAATGATTGCATTAATTCAAATAAAAAATAATAACAATAACAATTATCATTATCATTATTATCATTATCACTATCATAATGGTGATACCAAAAATAATA
>BOPN01000853.1:301814-304314 GCA_017312705.2 Penaeus japonicus | reverse complement strand
ACAATAACATGAATCTGACAGCAGACAAAAAAAAACGACAAACTTCACTCACCTAAATCGCTGAGCTGCGTCCGCGAGCGATGAATCACTTCCCCGTTGACGAAAACAAACAAGACGACGAATATTGTAACATTTAAAGTCCCTCGCGGCATTTTTGGCGCCATTTTGATTTATTTCTTTATCTGGTCTTTCTTGTATATATTTGTTTTATCTTTTAATTGGAGTTAGATCTGACTTTCATGTTTCATTGTTTGACTTGTGTTTCATCCTCGGTTTTATCCGTAATTTCGATTTTTTCTTTTTTATTCACACTCGAATGTTGATGCTGTAGTAACTTGCTGATACTTTTTGCACTTTTTACAGCGTCACTTGGTTCTAAATTCATTTTCAATGTTATCGGATGTTTACACTTATACATTTATTCATGTGCTTATTTTATTCCGTTCTCTCTCATTTTCTATTTTATTTTCTGAATGGTATGGTTAATTGCATCTTTAGTTTCTGGAAATATGATGTAAATGAAAAATATTTTGTATATGTATGCATCTTCCTCTTTCTCTCTCTCTCTCTCTCTCTCTCTCTCTCTCTCTCTCTCTCTCTCTCTCTCTCTGCTTTCTTTTGCTTCTCATTTCTCCTTTCTACTCACTCCTCTCCATCCCTTCCTACTTCTGTCTTTCCCACAACCCTTCCCATTTCCTCAGTTTCCCCCCCCCCTCTCTCTTTCTCTTTCTCTCTCTCTCTCTCTCTCTCTCTCTCTCTCTCTCTCTCTCTCTCTCTCTCTCTCTCTCTCTCTCTCTCTCTCTCTCTCTCCTTCCCGTCTTCTCTCCCTCCACCCTCCCTTCCCCTCCCTAATGTTCTACCTTCAACCACCCCCCCCGTTCCCCTTCCCTCTCTCTACCCTCAATCAAGCAAGCAACTCTCCCTCCCCCCTTTCTCCCTCACCATAGCAAATTCCCTTCCTTTCACCCTTCCTCCTCTTTATCACCATCCCTCTCTTTCTCCCTGTATCTTCCTCTCCCCTTTCTCTCTCTTACCCAAGCAACTCCCCTTCTTTTCACCCCCCCTCTCTTTCTTCTTGCACCCTTCTCCCCCCTTTTCTCCCTCTCGCTCGCTCTCTCTCTCTCTCTTTCTCTCTCTCTCACCCAAGCAACTCCCCTTCCTTTCACCCCCCCTCTCTTTCTCCCTGCATCCTCCCCCCTCCCCCTTTCTCCCTCTCTCTCTCTCTCTCTCTCTCTTTCTCTCTATCACCCAACCAACTCCCCTTCCTTTCACCGCCCCCCCTTTCTCCCTCCCCCCTCCCCCTTTCTCTCTCTCTCTCTCTCTCCCTCACCCAAGCAACTCCTCCATTAGTCCCAAAAGCCCGAGTGAAGAGGCGGCCATTTCTCAAGTTACCGTAACTCTCATTATCTCGCGGTCCGACCGGAAGCGGTCATAGCGCGGACTAACTGCCACACAAAGATGGCTGCCGGCGGGACTGGAAGGAAAGATTGGGAGAAGAAGAGGAGGAGAAGAGAATGCTAACTTATGAATGAAACTCTTTTATTATTTTTTTTCTAACCGGTTCATGTAGATTTTTCTCTTGGTTTGTTTATCTTTTTATTAGGGGGAGTCGGGTTACTTACTTATTTCTTGGTTGATTCTCCTATTTCTCTTCTGCTCTTACCCTCCTTGTAACTTTTCTCTATTTTCTTAGATTCACCCCCTCCTCATCCTTACCCCCCCCCCACACACACACACATATTTCGCCTCCTCTACCACATCGAGAAGTGCAATACAAAGGCGACTGAATGTATAATGCATCTATAGTCAATGCAAAAATTACTTACGCTCTCTCTCTCTCTCTCTCTCTCTCTCCCTCTCCCCCTCCCCGTCTCTCTCCCTTCCTCCCTCCTTCCCTCCCTCCCTCCATCCATCCCTCCCTCCCTCCCTCTCCAACCCCCTCTCCTTGCACTTTCTCCCCTCCTCTTATCCCCATCATCACCAGCATCATTATCATCGCAAATCATCCATCTCCCACGCGGTGTTTGATTCATCCGAAAGAACCGCAAGTTCACAATTATCCACACGCGTTCATGACACGTTGGTGCTTCCGATTGACCTAATTCTGGGCTGTCACGCAACACGACTGTCATGTGGGTGATATATATATATTGTAGCTGTTTATGACTATTAGTTATACTACTTGTAAGGATAATTGTTGTTATGGGTAGTGTTTATGACGATTGTTAGAATCAATTAAAGGTTGGGAATGAGTGCGATTGTTATAAGTATGTGTATTTGTTGTCCGTATATTTCAATTTACATTTTTGTTGTGGTTTTCGGTTTGTTTCTTTTATTGTGTAGATGATATATGGCGTATTTCAATGTACACATGTGATTTCTACATGATTACTTTTCCTTGCATAACAGTTCATGATCTTTAGGCAACTTGTTTTAGTGTGTCTGTTTGTGTGTATATGCGTGCGTGCTTGTGTGCGTAGATACTCACCCACACCAGAAA
>BOPN01000853.1:276814-279314 GCA_017312705.2 Penaeus japonicus | reverse complement strand
TCTCTCTCTCTCTCTCTCTCTCTCTCCTTCCCCTTAATCGTCTTCGCACCAGACGCCATATTGTTAACCTGCCCAAATTCCTGGGACTATAACCGAGGTAAAGTGCTCCATAGGCGATATAATTACTTAGACTCGAGCTTCGGGCCGCTTTTTATGGACTTTTAGTAGTTAAGTTCTCCTTACTTTTTTTCTCGGCGCGTAGTCACACACGCACACGCGCATGTTTATAGCTCTCTATCAGTCTGTCTGTCTATGTATGTACAGATAGAAAGATAGAGTTATAGGTAGGTAGATAGGTATATTCATTGGTTGATAGATAGATAGGAAGAGAGAGAGCGAGAGAGAGGGGGAGGGAGGGAGAGGGAAGGAGAGAGAGAGAGAGAGAGAGAGAGAGAGAGAGAGAGAGAGAGAGAGAGAGTAATACCTATGACGTAATACCGACAGGTCATATAAATGATATTCGACAACAACACAAGACTAGAGAGAGAAATAACACCCTAAACAAAAAAACAAACAAACAATCTAAAACCACCTAACAACAAACAACGAAAAATCACATAAAAAAAACAACAACACTAATAACATCAATAACAATCAAAACAGAAGAATAACATGACTCATAAAAAAGTTACGAAGGAATGTAACCGCGACAAAGGATGGGCCAGGCGGAGCGGGAAGGGGGCGATGCGAAGGAGGAAGAGAATGAGAAAAAGGAGGAGGAAGAGAAGAAGGAGAAGGCGGAGGAGGAGAAGGAGGATGAGGAAGAGAAGAAGAAGAGGGAGGAGGAAAAGGAGGAGGAAGAAGAGAAGAAGGAGAAGAGGGAGGAGGAACAGAATGCGAAAGAGGATGAGGAAGAGGATATAGAGAAGAAATAGGAGGAAGGGAATGAAAAAGGGGAGGAGGAAGAGGATATCGAGAAGAAACAGGAGGAAGAGAATAAGAAATGGAGGGGGAAGAGACGAAGGAGAAGAGGGAGGAGGAAGGGAATGAGAAAGAGGAGGAAGAAGAGGGAGGAGGAAAAGAAAAGAGGAGGAGGAGGAGGAGGAAGAGGAGATGGAGAAGAAGGAGGAGGAGGAAGAAGGGGGAGAGAAGGAGATAGAGAATATGGGAACGACAGAGGAAGAAGAGGTGGAGGAAGTGAAAGAGGGGGAGGGAGAGGAGGAATAGAAGGTGAAAAAGAAGATGAAGATGGCGAAGGAGAAGGAAGAAGAGAAGTAGAAAAATATAAAGAAGGTGGAGGAGGAAAGAAGAAGGAAAGTAGAAGAATTTTTTTTTTTAATCAAAGAAAGAAGAACTTCAAGATAGAGAAACGAAAAGAGGAAGGAAGAAGAGGAGAAAAGAACAAAGATAAGAAGGACGAGAGGGAGATGGAGGAGGGAGCAGGGGAGGAGGATAGAGAGATGGAAGAAGAGGAGACAAAAGTAGAATGAAGAGGAGGAAGAGGATGCAAAAGAAGAGGCAAAAGAAGAAGGAAGAGGGAGAAGAGGAGGAGGATAGAGAGATGGGAGAAGAGGAGAAAAAAAAAAGAATGAAGAGTAAAAAGAGGATACAAAAGAAGAAGGAAGACGGAGAAGAGGAGGAGGATAGAGAGATGGGAGAAGAGTAGGAGGAAAGAGAGATGGGAGAAGAGGAGAAAAAAGAAGAATGAAGAGGAGGAAGAGAATACAAAAGAAGAGGCAAAAGAATAAGGAAGAGGGAGAAGAGGTGGAGGATAGAGAGATGGGAGAAGAGGAGGAGGAAAGAGAGATGGAAGAAGAGGATACAAAAGAAGAATAAAGAGGAGGAAGAGGATACAAAAGAAGAGGCAAAAGAAGAAGGAAGAGGGAGAAGAGGTGGAGGATAGAGAGATGGGAGAAGAGGAGGAGGAAAGAGAGATGGAAGAAGAGGATACAAAAGAAGAATAAAGAGGAGGAAGAGGATACAAAAGAAGAGGCAAAAGAAGAAGGAAGAGGGAGAAGAGGTGGAGGATAGAGAGATTGGAGAAGAGGAGGAGGAAAGAGAGATGGAAGAAGAGGATACAAAAGAAGAATAAAGAAGAGGAAGAGGATACAAAAGAAGAGGCAAAAGAAGAAGGAAGAGGGAGAAGAGGAGGAGGATAGAGAGATGGGAGAAGAGGAGGAGGATAGAGAGATGGGAGAAGAGGAGAAAAAAGAAGAACGAAGAGGAGGAAGAGAATACAAAAGAAGAGGCAAAAGAAGAAGGAAGAGGGAGAAGAGGAGGAGGAAAGAGAGATGGGAGAAGAGGAGGAGGAAAGAGAGATGGGAGAAGAGGAGAAAAAAGAAGAACGAAGAGGAGGAAGAGGGAGAAGAGGAGGAGGCGAAGGGAGCGTCGCCGTCGCCTGAAGGCACATCACTTTAAATGTTTCTCCACAGGTCACTGAACGGAACTAGAACGCTTATTATTCTTTCTTTTTTTTCTTTTCTTTTTTTTAATCACGGGGTAGATGGTAGACATGGTGGATGGCGTTTGTGTGTCTGGTGATGCTCCTTTTCTCTCTCTC
>BOPN01000853.1:249314-271814 GCA_017312705.2 Penaeus japonicus | reverse complement strand
TTTTCAGCAGTGCGGTACGAACGAACAGTGCTAGGCTGTTTGCTGTCTATTCCCTGACAAGCGGAGAAACAGAGAAATACGTCGATGTGTAGATACATTTGTAAACAATAATACTATTCAATGAAAATGTAAGCACGTGGTCCTTTTCAGATAGTATCGTAACTCCAGTAGTTATCCCAACTCATCACTCAATTCTTTTATCAAGACAAACAGGAACAGTAATTCCGAAGGAAAAACGATGAAACTGAATAAATATGGAAATCATTAATCCGCCCTTTTTCACTTGAACGAGTCATCACATTTCATCACAAGGAGTGAAGTCAGCACGAGCCCTCATAACTCAGGCGAGGGAGTCAGCCCCAACAAGTCAGGTACGTATTATAATTAACCTTCGTACGACCGCAGTTACCGCAGGCAGGAGACCCACCCAGCCTTACCGCAGCAGCAACAGTTTATGGCCTGCTAGGAACTGGATTTCTAGCGGTATGCGCAAAAAGACTTTTTTCTCTATCTCTCTCTCATTCTTTTTTTCCTCTCTCTCTTTATATTCACAGTCATATCATTGGTCAGTTTCTATTCTCCATCCCTAATCATATCACCGGGAAGTTGTTAACATACGGCGCTCTCCACCCCGTGTCTTTTTACACTGAGAGGAAAACGGGTGTGAGCGAATCACTGATCATAGGTTGATCGGGTGATTGGTAGGTTAGCGACGACGCTGTGTGTCTGTTACGTTAGGCCTTTCTCTTCTCACTTCTTTTGTTTTGCGTCTGTTTATTGGTCGGTTTGTTGGTATCTATCTTCTTTTTTTTTGGTTGTTGTTTATCTTCCTACTTTTGTCCTACTACGCATCTTTTTTGTTTATTATTTTTTTCGTTCTGTCTTTCTTTGTATCTTCCTTTTTAGCCTCCCCTCCTTATCTTTATATCTTCCTGTTCCCGGTTTATCTTTATGTCCATCTATGCCCACCTTGTCTTTGGGTCTACCTTCTATCTCTATCGCCATCTTCGTGTTTCTCTATTATCTCTCAATTAGCATATCTATCCACATCTAGCAAGCTATAGGAACATTTGTTATTTCATGCATCTGTTTATAAAGTTGAATACATTCTATATAACTATCGTATTCTTTCTCTCTCTTCCTCATTTATCGTCATCATCACTCTGTCAATCATCGCCACCATTATCAAAAACATTTTATTCTTACATTCGGGGAAAAAAAAGTTTCAACCAGTTTTATTCACACATTCATGCTCTTATTTACTTTTATTCATTACTGTCCAGTTTTTGTATTAAATGTCAGACGTTACGAAAGGAGAAAATAAAATCGGGCAAAATTGATTGTTATGGTATTTGCAACGATTTTGCATTCCTACCATATATCATTACGTTTTTCGGGCCTTTTGCAAAAAAACAAAAAGAGCTTCAAATAGTAATAAGACATTTGATAAGGGTATGTAAACGAAAATGACAAAAGATAATATATATCTCTGAAACTCCGCTCCACCGGAAGTTTATCAAAAATTCTACAAATAACTTTTTTCTTATCATCCTCCGGTCATACCAAGAACAAAATGATGACAAAATCAAAAGCAATCTGAGAGCCTTTGCATTATATAAACCAAGTCGTCACGCGAACAACTCTTCCAGGGTAAATCTATCGCAATATGCTTTATCAATATACCAGTGCGTGAAGCGGTTAGTCACTCTATCATAAATAAGTCACGGTTGAGACGATCAATAACCAATTCACTTGTTTCTGTCATGGCACACTCATCACTGACTCACTCTGTGTAAGCTTTTGGAATCATGTGAAAACCCGACTATTTGATAAAGACACTGATAATATTGGTTATCAATTGCGTCGCAACAACGGCGCTGTTGTTTTTTCCTTCTTTTTCTTCTTCGTGACCAAAAAGAAATCGTTTCTGATATGTTGAAAGATACAAGTTCCATCGTGGATTAGTGTATTCTAAGCTTTAATTAGAGGATGTTCGGGGTAATAAGATAAAATGTAGGTAATTACCGATTTCCGCCTAATATTTGTCTGACCTGAAGATGAATGGTTGATGTGCAAAATTTGATCGAGTATTATGTTTGATAAACGTATAAGATGTCCGCATTGAGGTGCATATTTGCGCCTTGGATTAAAAGAAAAAGTGTCTTGGCAAGTGGGGCGAGAGAGGAAGAGGGGGAAGAGAGAGAGAGAGAGAGAGAGAGAGAGAGAGAGAGAGAGAGAGAGAGAGAGAGAGAGAGAGAGAGAGAGAGAGAGAGAGAGAGAGAGAGAGAGAGAGAGAGAGAGAAGAGAGAGAGAGAAGAGAGAGAGAGAGAGAGAGAGAGAGAGAGAGAGAGAGAGAGAGAGAGAGAGAGAGAGAGAGAGAGAGAGAGAGAGAGAGAGAGAGAGAGAGAGAGAGAAGGAGAAAGGAAGGAGGGAGGAGGGGGGATTTTTTAAAACACGGACGGAATTCGCCTCAAAAAAAGAAAGACGAAAATGCAATGACTCTCCTTTCAGGTCGCCCCTAAATTAGGCGAAGCTTGCAATAAAAGCGATTTATAAGGGGAATGGATATACATACCCTAATGTCACGCAGGTATTTATGAAGCAAAATTCTTTTAAAAATTATGTCACGCGGTTTTTAATGAACGCGGCGCAAGCTTATCGGCTGGACATGTCCGACTGTGACTTCGACTTGAAATCTCGAAATAACTCACCATATTCTTCTTTATTACTTATTCTTCACAACTATCAATAAATTTAAGAATGAGTAAAAATAAAGTTGTATCAACAAATAATCGGAACATTTAGAATATCATCGATAAGACTATTTTAAAAAATCAAATAATACATCCGGACACAGTGTTGTTGATCAGCGTCAGAGCCCGAGTAATGGCGGACGCAGGAGCTCACACGATAAGAATCACATATGTATTTTATTCATTTTAAGCCGGTTAACCCATGATTTTGCGAGATCTGAATACGGGAATCGACCTATGAAAGAGCTCTCGATCGGAAGTGGTAAGGAAGGAAGCCTAAGAGATAATGGACGAGGCCAAAACACGTGCTCACTCGCTGTGGCTTGAGATTTACCGAGTTTTTTTTCAGTTTTGTTTTCGTTTTCGTTTTAGTTCTTAACGAAAGGAATGTGTTGGTGTTCTTCCAGGTGTCTCTCGAAGTGGAAATAAGAGCGCGTCTGTTTTTTTATTAGTGAATTTTGTGTGTTTGTGATAAGGTTTGAGATCGGTGAATCTCTTTGTTATATCAGTTTTCCTTTTGTTGATATCAGGTTTAGGCATTTACATCGTGTTTGCAAGGCGTTAATGGACGCTATGACTGATGTGAAGTTTCGTTTGACCGTCGTTAGGGAAGTTTTGTTGAATTAGTGGCAAATTTAATTTAAACATTTTTTTGGATATTTTCTGATCCTTGAGAAAAATGCAAGTATCTATTATTACTATATTTTAGTTTAGGAACATTACAAACAATATTGATATTCATATAACGTCTGTAAATTACATTTAATTTTATTTACTTACTGTTTGTTATTACTTTCATATTTTGTTGTTATTGATGGTTACCTTAATAATTAAGCCATTCTAAAGTGTATATTCAGTATATGCTCTAATTTATGTCGAGACAACTCATGTAACTGTGATTTATCAGTACTGGATTATTGGTTGTATTTAAACATTCATTTTAGTGTTTTGTGAAAAAAAAACATCCATTGTTAATTTAATTGAGATAAGTTAATAGATACTGTGGTACATCAATAGCACAGATTTCTTATTATTACAAGTTGGAATTATGAGATCATATTTTTTTAAGTGTAAGATAAAGAAGAAACAATGTTTGTGAAATATGCAACCTAGAGTTCTCTTCACGTTTATTTATTTATTATTTATTTTTTCTATAATCGTTTTTTGTAGATTAAAACAATGTCTTTATAATGAAAAGGTCAGTGAAAATTCACCACTGTGAATCCTTTTAGATGTGCTATCTTTAACCAGTCAACAACAAGGCTGATTTGGTCATCTAGCCAGGATGTTTCACGGCGTGTTGGCCTAGCACCCTGGACTATTTGTATATAGAGGCAGCAAGCAGCTGCAAAATGTCTGATAACATGGTGAGAAGTCCATGATGAGACATTCCCATCACCCGTCAGGAAAATCAGCCAAGCCATGACGTGAACATCACATCATCTGGTGTTCAGGGGTTAAATGTATTATTTTGGAATTAATTAATTAAATGACTAAATCTTGGTGGACCTCGATTAGCATCTAAGGGTGCCACAATTTCCACAAGTAGCAGTTGCTGCAAGTAGTTATAAATTCCCTTACAGTAAACAAGCTGTCTTTAAAGCCATTCAACGCTATTTAGCATCATGCATCAAGTATCGGCATGATGGCACATTCTGAGATTTTAGTCTTGTGTGTTTTATTTTCACTCTGTTTGACTTGGTGGAAGTGTTAGTCTCTATGGTAAAGATATCAAAAACTTAAATTATGATATCATTTTTATATATTGTTATTCTAATGGTTTGGTCTTATGTGAAATAGACTACTAGTTTGTGCACTTGTTTGTGTTAGCTATGGTCTTCAGCCAGTCAAGTTTGAATTTTCTATTTGATTCAAGTTATTGTAGGCAAATTGATTCATTTCCATTTGGTTTCCTATAAAAAAAAAGTTGTAGACAATATATACTAGTTTTATTGGAAAATACAAGGTCTGTTGAAAAAAATGGAATCACAAACAAAGATCATTGATTGTCATACATCTAGATGATACATATAATCTTGTTTTAAAAATACAAACCGTTATGGAGACAGCGATTTCAGCATTTCAGTCAAATTCATTCTTGTCTAATTTCTAAGAACATTTATTCTTGACAGGTGTGTCACGCTGTGATGGCATTATCAGAAGGATTGCTAAAGCTTCGGTGGAACAACCATGAGGCGACATTCTGCCACATTCTGCACAGACTCAGAACCAAGGTACGTAGTGTGTTTTCATGTGTTTTTTTTACATGTTGATCCCTAACATGTATGTTTTAGTTTGATAGTTTTGAACCCAGTCCTTAAGCGAAAGGACACAAGACTTCAAAACAATCAGTGATATACCATACACTTCCTTAATTCTATTTGGAATTACACTTAATGCTCTCTCGCACATTCCAGCCTCGATATGCAGATGCAACACTGGCATGTGAAGGTCGTCTCTTCATGGTGCACCGTTTAGTCTTAGCCACTTGCAGTGACTTCTTTGATGAGATTTTCCAGCAGACTCCAAGCGACAGCACACGTGCCGTCATTGTTTTGAATGAGGCACGGGCGCAGGACGTGGAGTGCTTGTTGGATTATATGTATTGTGGACAGGTTGGTGCTCCCTTGGCATATCTTTTTAAGTTTTATGCTATTCTTGGCTTATTTGTCTGTAAATACATATTTTGTTACATAGATGAGGTAGACAGATGCATAGATATCTTAATCACATTTGCTAGTTTATTGTTGTTGCTTTTGATTCATGATAAACTTTACTCAACAGGTAAATGTACGTCAAGCCAATCTGGCATCTCTGCTCAAGACAGCTGAGTGTCTCAAGATTAAGGGATTAGCTGTTCCAGAAGGAACTATCAACACATCAAGTAAGTTTTTTTAAACTAGAAAGATTTTATTATCATGATATAAATTCATACATGGCTGCCATGCAAAAAAACTTGCATACATAATAGTGTTCATTCAGGTCAGAGTTTTAGTGGGATTATTATTTAATGTTCTCTTACTCATGTGCGTGACTTATGCCTTAAATATAAAATAGATAACCAGGCCAGTATAATCCCAATGCTTCCTTCAAGTCATTCTTCAAAAGTGAGTCTTGGTAAAAAATGCTATATTAGCTGTTTTTATCTCATACTTTTAACCCTTCACACAAAATGAAACTCAAATTTAGTGAATAACCATACTCTTATATAGTGATTATCAAAGAAGCATTCTTAACTATTGCTGCAGGGACCATATGTTTTCCCATTTTTTGCCTAAACTTTTAGAAAATCACATCAACTAAAAGTGACTGTTGAGTCACAAAATCATATTATAGAAAACCATAAACTGCATTACACTCTTTTTAGTAAAACAGCATTAGAAGTTTAAGTTTTGCATAGATCTACCATTAATATGTCTAAACTTTACATAAGAGATTCTTTTTAGATTTTAGATTATGTATTTTGTATTGTATTTGTGTGTGTATTTCCTTGCCCACTAAGGCTCCTACTTTTACAGACACAAAACGCACTCAGGACCATGTACCCTCTCCGGAATCTCCGCCAGCGAAGAAGAAGAAGAAGAAGAAGTGTCTGCTGACACCCCCCTCAGTGCCAGCCCCTGATCCCCCTGCCTCTGTGCCCTCCACACCCCTCTCCTCTTCGGCCTGGCTTCCCTCTACACCCTCCCTAACCAGTACACTCTCACCCACACATCAGCCGGCCACCCTGCCTGTCAACTCCTCCCCCCAGACTCTGCCGCCACTACATGTCTCCTCGCCTGTGGGCCAGCCGCTGCCCCTCAAGGTGGCCGTGCCAGTGACCGACCCCGAAAAGGGCACCACCAAAACTGGCTGGCTCCAGATTGTGTCGTCCATGCGGCAGGGACCCCCAGGGGAACAAGGACCACCTGACCCCATCACCCCCACTCAGCCTCGCTCGCACCAAGCCAAGAAGAACAAGTGCTCACCCAAGGCCACTGCTCTGGACTCGTATGCAGGACAGTTTCTGCAGGTGAGAACCGTTCTAGGGTTGAAGGCACTTTGAGAGATTGGAAATATGGAAGATCTTTATTATTATGAATTCTTGTATGTGTAATCCCTAATATTTGATATAATTTCTTATTTGTCTATAAATTGTCCACACATAGAGAAGTGAATTATTCTCACAGACTTAATCTTGATAACAACCCCATAATGGTTCTTACACTTTTCCTCCAAATGAAACCCACAGACGGAAATCAAGGAAGAGATCAAAGATGAACCGGTGCCAGTGCCACTGGGACCTGACGACCCACTCGAAGAAGATGAGAACAGCTGGGAGGAGCAGGAGGGGGGAGAGGAGTTGGGCAAGGAGACCATGTACCGCAAGGTGACAGGTCTCCACCCTCCCCCTCCTGGCCTCCATCCTGTGGTCTCTAGCAGTGGATTGACACACTCATCACCTGTCTTGCCACTGGGACTCTTTCGTGTTGGATCCTATGCTGTGGTGAGGGTTTGCTCGGTTGTGTTTGGGTTTATTGCCTTATCCTTTTAAATACCTTTATCTGGTGTAACATTTATGTTGGATGCACAAGCAGAAATTATTTAGCTTAGTTTCATAAAGATTTGCTTTTATTTTGTAATTTTATAGTTTCACTTTGTCTTTTTTACAAGCTAGAAGTTTTTTTTATAAGCAGAAAGCCCTTATAGATTAAATCACTTCGTCAGTTTGAAAGGGAAAAAACATTTTACATGTACTTTTATAGACTTTCTTGTTCAACCCCAACAGCAAAGTGGAGGGCAAGCCTGGGAAACGACAGGGCAGCTGAGCAACTCACCTGAACCAAGTAACCATGAGGCTTCTCCAGGTGCAAGCCAGCAGGCCATGGTAAGTGCTCTTCAAATGTCACAAATTACCCTTTGATTCTCTTCCTTTGATTCTCATTTTCCTGCTTTTACTTGCATTGCCCTTGATTCTTTCTCATTCTCATGAATTTCTTCTGTACCTCCTGTTCCCTATGGTATTTTTTTCTTTTTTTTTGTGCGTGCCTTTTGTCATCTGTTTGTCTTTGTATTGAACGTTAGAATGATCTCGAACTGATCTGTTTCGGTCTTATTAATTTAACCCTTCCTCAATGGGCATTTTTCATGGGATAGAATCACTTTTGCATGGCACTTTTTGTTCAAATTATAAGCTAGTTATACCTTCAGTTGTGTAATTAAAGCATTATACCAATTGTTGATTAGTATCAGTTTGCTAATATATCATGTATAGACTCATATATTGCACCAAAATGCTAGAAAATAATAGAAAACACATTTGAAGAAACCCTGCCCAGGATGAACATTTTAAGAGATTCCCCATCTCAGAAGGGTTAAAAATGTGAAGCAACCTTTTTGTTTTATTTGTGTGACTTTTATGTTTGGTTCTGTTAAAATGTTGTGGTATTGTTGTCCATTGCAGCATCATATATTTGAAAACTTGATGCAGAAATTCACTTGTATTTGAAATAATAGAAGTAATTTTGGAGATTCAGTCTAAAAGCGTAATGAGACATCACATACCTCACATTAGCCAACTGTTTGGGCATTATAAGGTGGGTTTTCAGACTAAAATTTGAAGAGGTAGTATCATGCTGTAGATTTTTCATTCAAATACCTAGGTAAAGTGCCAGGAAAATCAGAGGCACCAACCTTATTAACCCACTCACGACGGGGGCATTCCAGCCTTGCATGTCACAATGCCGGGGCTTTCGAACGCTTAGGCCTAAATCAATTAAATGACTGGCACCATATTGTGCCGCCCGGCCAACGGGCTTTTGAATGAGCGGTACAGTAGTGTACCACCCGTCCAGAGAGGGTTAAGGCTAAACCAATTAGCTCAAGGTTATGTGAGCCTCCTAGCAAATCAGCTGGCAGTACCACTAGTCTTTCCCTCTCCTGCAAGTCTGGTTGGTCTGCACCTGCTATTATACCTCTTTTTAAAATCCCTAACATCTGCAATGGGATTGATTAAAAAAAGCTAAATACATCTTGAAACAAGTGACTTACCAGAACCAGTGGCTTTTCCTTGTTTTCATATCTTTTTAAGTCCCAATTATTAACCCTTTCCCGACGGGTGCACTTTCTACGCGAAGTCCCATATGCCGGGCGATTGCAATATTGCAATGAAATCGTCACAATAGGATGACGCCCCGGAACGGGAGTTTTTCGCTGTGTCACACGGGTGTGACGCACCGTCGTCATTGGGTTAATATCAGGTTTACAGTATTATATATTTAGAAGGAAGTTCACTGATCTTGCACTCTCTGATATGTTCCAATGATGATACAATAATTAGGTATTCAATTGCATGCATGTACAGGTGCTCATGTGAACACAATCTCATATGTCGCTTAACAATTTATTTTATGAGCCTGATGTATGCACTTATATCTTCTGTTGTTATTGTTTTTGCTAAAGGGAGAGTTTGATATGTTGCAAAGTCTGAATATAGTAAACACACGACCAGGATGCACATATTTCTTATCATGCATGTTTGCACTCCTGGTTCTTACATATTAGAATTAAATGCAAAGGCTCCTGTGTATCAGAATCTATGTGTTATGTCTCCCTTATTTTTCTTAGAGATTCATTTTAGTTTATTCTTTAAGGCATTAAGTACATTTTACTGTGATATTTCTAGTGAACTCTGAAATTTTCAGGACTTGGGACTAGGTCAGCTTGTTTACAAAAAAGGATCTACTGTGGTGAGATTTTTTTTTCTTGTTTTGCCCTTTTTTTCTTGTTGTATCTTGACTGTATTGATTTTAAATCTTTTATGTTTATGTGTTCATGTATTTTTTTTCTTGAATTCTTGTTGTTAGAAGCCATGTATTATGTTGCCTGTTTTGTGTGTTTTGTTTGATTTGACTTACTGTGAGTATATGTAAATTCAGTCATGTTTGTTCACACTCATTCAATTAATTTTACATTTGTATTTACAATGACCATTATTACCAATACTTTAGAATAGCAGATTTACATAATTCTCAACATTCACAACTACATACACACCCTTACTCACACATATACTATATTTATTTTTATTAACCCCCCCCCCCATCATACCACCCTACACAAATTCATATACAAAGAGAGGAATACACACAAGTAAGTAGCATACATTAATTACAAATTTGAAAGGTAAACCGCTTGAAAAGCTATAATTGACTAATAAAATAAATTTTGTCTCCTTTCAGAGCCAGGCAACCATGTCCCCCAAGCTCATGCCATACGCCATGTGCTCCAACTGTGGCACGAATAACACCAAGCTTTGGCGCCGCAATGACAAAGGTAAACGTTGGGGTTCGGGTTTCTGGTATCATTGAATTTTGTATTTGAGATTGGTTGTGTTAGATTAGGTATATTTTCAATATCCTGGTTCATTTTCATCTGCCTTAGGATCTTATGTTGCTTTGTAATAATTTTTTATATGATTGTTAATGTAATTTAGTGTTAGTGTTATCACAGAGCATTCAAATGATGAATAAAACATGGACAGGAATGACAGAGAATACTTGTATAATATCCCGAAGAAGAGTTAAAAATTATCCATCTTTTTTTTTTTTTTTTTTACTTGACTAACACTGGCCTGCTGATCATCAACCAAACAAACACAAAAGTGGCTGGTTGTCTGCTACTATAATTTATGGTGATTCACCTATTGTTACAACCTCAACTCCATCTTTATACCCAAAAGAATAACCTACTTGCCCTGCACCCTAACAGGCGAGATCGTATGCAACGCATGCGGCCTCTACTTCAAGCTCCACGGGATCAACCGGCCAAGCCATCTCTTCAGAACGGCCCCCATGACACGCAGAAGAAATCCCAAGAAGAAGAAGGAGCCTGAGGGGGGAACGTCTGAACAGATGGAACACATTATCAGTGGTGAGTTTGTGGAAACGGGATTTTTTTTTATCTCTTACATCTTCTATTTCCTGTTCTTTTTGTTCTTTGCTTGGCCTTTTGATTTTTCTTATTTTATCTCTATTCAGTTTTTGGATTCTGTTCATTTAATTGACTAGGGTTCCAGTTAACCCATTCATGCCGGGGCCATTCCAGCCTTGCAAGTTGCAATGCCGGGGCTCTCGAACGCATAGGCTTAAATCAATTAAATGATCGACGCCGTATGCCAGCACCCTGCTAACGAGCCCTTGAATGCGCGGTACCAATGTTGTACCACCCGTCGAGAGAGGGTTAAGTTAGATAGCACTTCAAACAGACTTAATTACTTAACTCCTAAAGACCAGACCACAAGATTTTCAGCATGTCTGTCCCCCAGTCACTTAGGGTTTTATATTTTAACCCGTTTGCTCTGGGGCTTATATTTGCCTAATGCCGCTCCCACCCATTAGATAATAAGTATAAGATGCCGAGATGCCACAATGCCACATTTCTCAAAGGGCTTTTCAACCCCTGAATTCAACATGGTGGTAACAGGAGGTTTTTACTTGTTTAAATTTTTTTCATAGATGAAGAAAATGTGTTTATACAAATGGAACTCCCAATGGATATATACATATGTATAATGTAAACGTGTGTTTTAAGGGAGATAAGGATAAGGATAAGCCAGATTTGTGGAGCAGATGCTACGCCGGGCTTGTATGCACTAAGGCGAGCCCGCCTGTGTCAGTGTATGCTGACTCGTGAGAGAATGTGCCAACGAGTGTTGACTCGATCTGAGCTTGGTCCTTACCCAACACAGTGCCCAGCTACGTCAGTAACCGCCAGGTGACAGTGGAAGCTCACGAGCTTGGACGGGGCTCGATCTGCCGACCACGGGGATGTGAAGTCGACACGCTACCGCTGAGCTAACCAGACGGCATTTAAGAGAGAGATGATGACATAATAGGACGGCATCCAGCGGGAGTGAAATATTCCCATGATGTGGTATTGAGTCATCCAGCATGAATGGATTAAGTTTCACTTGTGCCCATTTTGGTCTTTGAATTTGCACATCAAAAAATGTATATATCATTGCCATGTATCAGTAGAGACTCATAGTGAAGCATCGCATTTTAAGAAAACTGTTGTTACTCCTCACTGTTGAAAAAATTATCACAGTTACTCCTCAGATATGAAGGAAAATGGGAATAAGCTGTCTTGCATATAGAACAAATGCATATAAAACATGAAAATAATTAGACATTCATGCCCATGTATCAAGAATTAAAAAAAAACGATAATATACCATGAGACAATGTACAACTGAAGCTAAGGGAGAGGAGGCATGAGAATTTGGTGCTGATAAAGTTGGTTTGGCTGGAGGAAATGCAAATAATTCATGCAAATAAACAATCATGAAGCAGTATAGAATATGGTTTGTCATAGAAAACGAGGAAATTTTTATTTAGATGTATAAACCGTAAAAATATATTGATATACCATGAGGTAAATATACTGTATGTTATGTGAGAGTATATTGTGGGCAAAGGGTATGGGTGAGATAAAAGGATGAAGGAGGGGTTTGCCTGCCTGAACTGTGCCATACAGTACCAGAATTACTACTTCATTCAAGAGAAAGAAAAACAAAAAAAAGAGACAGGGAACACGACAGTTTGATTTGCCAAGGGAGAGGAGTGCTTCCGATGGTCTTGTTGGTAGCATGGGGCTGATGTAGTATGTGTGGTTTGAGAAAACTTTGTCAAACAGAACTAGAAATATTAGGAGGCACTCCATACATACTACTCATATTAAAAAAAATGTGGGAAAAAAGCTTTCTACAATCATGGCAAAAAAGACTTGATGCATTGGCTAGTGCAGCTAGGATTGTGGGGGATAGGACCTTTGGATTAATGCTACTAATGTTACTTAACAATCTAGGATGTGGTAAAATATACGAGGAAACTTCATGATGTGATAAGATGTCTGTCGTGTGGGAACTATTTTGTTGTCATGGATGGGTTGATAATAAAGTACAATATTATTATTATTATTATTATGATATATATATATATATATATATATATATATATATATATATATATATATATATATATATATACTATAAACGTATTATCTCAAAGTAAACTATTACAGTATACTAATAAATTTACAAATTGCATACCTTGGTCCACAACACCCATTTTTTTGGAGGGGGCTATATAAGAAATAATCAAAAATAAAAACATAGATGCAATTAGATGGTAAATGTGGCGGAAGGAAATGTACTGGATACTATTAGGTTTACTAACCCACCCTCAGTACTTCTTATTTTTTCTGAAGAGAGTCCAAAAACTAGCCCAAAGATTTTTGATAGCTTACCCATGTATAAATGTGGCAGCTGAAGACCATGGAATTAGATAAGGTGCTTGGTGTTAATGTATTGGTGAGTTACTGAGCTGAATTGAATTCAGCGATGATGATCATATAAGATTAGATAAGATGAGTCAGCACTCATAGCTGACAGAGGCCGGGCCGCCTTGTGCATATAGCCCGGGCGAAGCGACGTCTTCGCAAATTGAACTGAGTTTAGGAGACGGGTTCCTCATTTCTCACTTTCTCTTAGCTTTAAATTTTTATCTATTATTATTATTACTGTTGTTGTTGTTGTTGTTATACTTTTTCCCCCTATTATCTGTTTTTCCCTTAAAAAAAAGATGGACAGTTATTCTTTTCTTCTTTAATAATTTTTTCACCATCACTTGTCTACCAGCAACTCTTTCACATTCCTGTTGCTTTCACTGATTCATGTATTTTCATTTGATATTCACCAATTTTATCCTAACCATTTTCACTCTCTCTCATTCACAGATTCGTCTCAGGACAAGGAGCAGATTCCTGAGACAGACCCTCAGGATGGCCTGGCTGTGCTCAACGCTGCTTTAACGCTCAACTCCCTCTTGGCCAAGGCTAAAGCTCACCAGTCGGCTAGAGAGGCCCTGGCAGCTCAGAGGTCCACGTCACCTCAAGTCAACAAAGTAAGGGAAATGAGTGAGGTTGTTTAAAAAGAGATGTAGGAGCATGTGGTTATTTATGTGTTATGAAAGAAGTGAAAAGTGTTATGTTTTCTTTTTGTATCCGTTTAGAGTATAAAGGTTTAATTCTTCTGCTAAGGGCATTTTTCGTGGGGTCAGATCACTTCCACACTGTATTTTTTTGTTCAAAATACAAGCTACTTATTCTTTCACTTGTGTAACTAATGCATCATACCAAATGCTAATTAACATCACTTGTTAATATTTCATACACTGAAAACAACATCTTAAGATACCCAGCCCAGGCTGAATATCTTAAGATGTGACCACTCTTGGAATGGTTAACCCATTCACGCCGGGGCCGTTCCGGCTTTGCACGGTCGCAATACTGGGGGTTCTCGAACGCATAAGCCTAACGCCTCGAGATTCTTGGGCGCACAAGCCGCGAGCCTGGGTTGCCCGCTCGCTCTACCCGAGCGCGCCGCATCCCCTCATAGCTTGTCCAGGGCGTCTAACGCGAAAACCACAATACGTGCTATCACGTCAACTGACGTGATTGGGTTAAGGGTGTATATCGGTTTACTTTTTTTGTGTTAGGTGTTCTCTCATTTTTGTGTGTTTCTTGTGTGCATGTGGATTTTGTGTGCTAGAAGTGAGGTATGTATGTACTGTATGTATGGTGCGAATAATGTTGGATTTTTTTTTTTATCTGTTTGTATATATTTACTTTTCAATTATTTGAGCATAAGTGGTAGGAAATATGCTGGATTTTGTGTCTCACAAATGAGATGTCTACCCTTTTTTCTTTGTTTTCTTTTCTTTTTCCCTCAACCTGTGATGAGCTTGTAGTCATAGCTAGAAATACTCAGAGGTATTAGTAACATTATTAGACATACCCTCTTGACAAAGATGGCATTTCTAATATTTCCAAGGGCACACTTTCAAGTTATATGCAAATTTCAGTTTAAATTGGTATTGTATATTGATCCCACTTACTTATAAGCTATACATTTCCCCCACTGAAATTCATAGATTAGAAAACAGCATAGAAGTGAAAGTGCACAATTTAATCATAATCTTAAGGTCCTGTTTCAAGTATTATTTAAGGTATTTTATATCTCTTTCTCAGGGTTCGTCAGAAACAGCAAGTGAGGCAAGGCCACCACCTCCACCGTTGCTGAAGATCCCAGCCCCAGTCCGTGAGGAGGCTGCATCTCCAACAGGTGCTCCTCAGGCCACACCATCCCTGGAGGACAGTCCTCAGGACCCAGGAGGCACACCACAGCCTGCTGTTGATGATTCGCCAGGCCATGACCAACCACCTCAGGAGGAGGACCAGGGTAGGAAGTACATCTCACAGCTCCTGGACAATTGAAGGGCCATGAGTGGAAAAACTGCCAGTGGAAAATACCAGCTTGGAAATGTAACACAGAGGCTTTGGGAACCCTGCACAAGGAAAAGGCAGGTCACTGCCTATCCCACATCAGAATGTGACACTCGGAAACATTGAGGCAAGCTCAGGGGAGTCTTAATGTAGAAATGCATGCTCAGTGTCTTTTTGGGTTGGACGTAGAAACTGTCAGACGGGAAGTGCCGTCAAATGGCTCCAGTCGGCAGTGTTTAGTTGCTGTTTCTCCTTGAAGTAAAGAATCAGCTCATAAGTGTAAGACTAGGTTTAATAGATATTGCTTTAAGTTGGGTATTATTTAATCTCATGGAAGAATCTCACAAACATTATCTAATGTGTATAGGGTATGTTTTTTTAATGCTTTAAGAGTGTGTCACAGTTTTGGTGGCTGAGACATATCATCAAGAAAAAATTAATCATCCAAATCTGTATATGTGATACTTTGTGTGTGTGTGCGTAACTTTTGAAATTAATTTTTTGGTGACGAGATTTTTGTATAATTGAACTTTGAAAGAACAAACAAATGCCCTTTTTATCCCAACACAGAAGGACTGTAATTGAGAGCATAGTTGCATATTTTTCTTGTAAACATAAACTAATGTGCATTGACATTAAAAAGAGCAGAAACATAGACATGCCAGAGTTTGATGGAGGCATGCAACTTTCCTCATCATGCTGCTGCCAGAAATATTCTTGCTGCTATTTATGATTTACATCTACATCAGTGAGATTGCAAGTTTTTGTATTTAGATTGCATATTTTCAAGGTCAACAAAGCTACTCCCTCTGGAGGTGCCACAGTTTTTATTATTATTATTATTATTGTTATTAGCACTTGTTAGCATTTTTTGTTTGTTTGGTTTTGAGACATCACAAGTCTATTTTCTCTACTTAAAAGGTCTCCACCTGATTCTTGGCATAGGGTTAAAGATCACATTTGCATCAGCTTTAGGTAATAGGATTGTAATGCCTTCAATAAGATGGTGCAAAAGTCCTCTTGCACTTTTTATTTTTATTTATTTATTTTTTTATTATATTATTATTATTATTATTATTATTATTATTATTATTATTGTCATTGTCATCATTAGTTTAGATATTTGTGTGCTGATCTTTATCTTAGAATCCGCTTTTGAAATGTTCAGTGCTGACCTGTTGCAACCTACTTAAAGTTCACATACTCTTAATGGCTCTATATTTAATTTTTGATATTGTTGTTATTATTATTGCAGTTATTTTTCCTAATGATAAATAAGAATTCAGAAAAATATTCCTACATATATATCTATCTGTCAGTCTAGGAACACATCACAAATTCAGATATTATATAAAGTTCAAATATACTCCAAAACTTTCTACCAGTGTGAGGCTTGCAATAAACACAACTAACGACTAGTGGAACTCCGTTTAAGCTTTCTCATTGAATGGATATTGTGAAACAGAATGTCCCTTTTTGGTAATGCAACTTGCTGTGCTCTACCTTTTGCCCAAGGAATGCTCAAATTTTTCTACAATGTTTTATCTACTTAAAATACTCGCTTTAATTCCTAATTTGTGTCTTCATCTCCATTGTATCACGTTCACGTTGGAAGTGACTGGAATTCGAGCAAAAATATTACAGAATTGTTTTAATGCTCTCACTGCAATTACTAAACTGTCACTCAAGGATATGAGGAAGTTAGGTGTTGGCAACACATACATGCTTCGCTAGGGTGAAGATAGGATGACGGAAGATTGATATTATCTGAGGGTTAGGATATGATTTATATGATCTGATAAACTGAACCACAGAATCTCTTATCCATGCAGGGAAATATTTTTGAAGGATCATTTTAGATTTGAATCAAATGGTAATTTTAACACGTGTTTTGTGTCGTGAAGATCTGACTTTTTGTGTGTGATGGATCATTCGTTTTGATAAATTTATAGCAGTAAGCGTTCTTTATAATTACATGAATGAATCTCAAGTAACAGGGAAGTTGATATTAATATTTTTGTTCAAAGTGACATAGAATCTGCAGTCGAAACATACTCATATTATTAAGATCTTAAAATTTTGTATATGATTTATAAATGTATGTGTGTGTATAAATGAATATATGTTATATACACATAGCACAGGCACAAACGTATACATATATATGCAAATAATCAGTTAAGTATTTATATTGAGGTATTGCTTGTTGCATAGTGACACTGAAGGTATAAGTACTCAAGAGCTGCATTATATATTTTGATATGGATTTGTCCTACTTTTATTACTATCATTATCATAATTATTATTATCATAATTATTACTATTATTATTAGATCTGTCTTCAGTTTCTAGAGTTATGGTTTGGTTAAATAGTGGCTGTTCAGTAAATGTGATTTAGCATTGAATATTTCTTTCTTTAATTTTAAGCTTGACTCTTGTAATAACATTGACAAAGAAGTCTTTTTAGGTTGTATCTTGATTGAACTTAAGATCTTCTACTTGATATTATTGTAAAGTTTAAGAAAAGGCAAGACTGTGTTAAAAAAAGAGGAAATGCAGTTTCAAAAGAATCTTGTTTAACGTTAAAGAGAGTCTCCAATTCTGTCATGCTTAAGAGCTTTATGTTTTTAATTGGAAAGGAAGGTTGATTTGACAATAAGTAAATCATTGTCCATCTTTCTGTATAAAGTGTAGTTGTTGTAAGCCCATTTTATAATGAAAGGATACTGTTTGTTTGAATTGTTAGTGAAGGTAAGTCAAGTAAATCAAACCTCAGCTGCAGTGTTGATAATGAGAAGAAATCCTAGTTAATGGCCATTGAGTACTCTGTGTAGTAAGTCCCAATGTATTAATGATATTCTCTTGGTCATTTTTTCATGCCCAGTCAGATCTCTGGGTGGACAAGTTGAAACAACAACAAAGAAATATGAGATGTCTATTTTTGTACTTGTTCAGCTGAAGTTAGTTGCAAGAAAATCTTTCTTTTTTTTCAAGATTAGTTAGACTTGAGATGATTGTTTATGTCACATTATGTCAGCAATTATGTTCTGTTATGCTCACTCTCTAGTGGGGATTCAGCTAATTGATTTCACAAACATGTTGTCAAGAATTTCAAAAATCTGTTTTACGTATGCATATACTTTTTTGAAAAGGACAGTCAGAACGTATTATGTAAGAGACCATTTCACATAGGCTTATCTTCTGTTTATTTTTTTGTAATAATATTAAATAGCTTTATGTTTAAAATGCAGTATTCATAAGATAGTCTACAAGATAGAGTGATAAGAATTTTAAAAATATGCATTTGCCTTTGAGACAGAAACAGAAGTAATTTTACTAAACAAATCTTCCTGCAATACACAGACCTTTCTCAGTCCTCCTTTTTGCGACTGAAGTGAAAAAGGAAACTCAAGTACTACTGCACAGATCTTGGTGTCCAGATTTTGCCTTTTATTGTAAATTAGCTATCACATCACTCTTATTATTATTATCGTTATTATTATTAGTAGTAGTATTACTATCATTGCTAATACTATTATTATAATTATTATTATTATTATTATTATTATTTTTATTATTATTATAATCATAATATTTCAATAGAGATGTGTAGAGCGCATAACTTTTTTCTATTATTATTATTATTATTATTATTATTATTATGATTGTTAATTTTTTTTTCTAGCATCTCGTTCTACCTCAAGCAAGTCTAAAACCCCGACCCCCCCCCACTTCACTTCAAAACCCTTGCTCAATGTATGTCATCCCTCTTTTACCCCCCATAACCCATCCACCCCACCCTTGTCATCGTCTTCCTTATAAGCTTAATATTTTTGTTTTGTTTTGTTTTTCTGAACATTTATCCTGTCCTGTGCCTTGGCTCATTATCTCTAATAACTTGTTTTTTTCTTCTCCTATTTTTTGTTTTCTCTTTTCTTTTTATGTTCTCTCTCTCTCTCTCTCTCTCTCTCTCTCTCTCTCTCTCTCTCTCTCTCTCTCTCTTCATCTCTCTCCCTCTCGCTCTCTCTCGCTCTCCCTCCCTCCCTCTCCCTCCCTCTCCCTTCCCCCCTCCCTACCTTCTCCTATTCTTTCCCTTAGGAAGAGAGAGAAAGAGGGAGAGGAAAACTATTGCGGAAATAAATTCTTCAAAAGGAAAACTCTCCCTCTCCCTCTCCCTCTCTCTCCCTCTCTCTCTCCCTCTCCCTCTCCCTCTCCCTCTCTCTCTCCCTCTCTCCCTCTCCCTCTCTCTCTCTCTCTCTCTCTCTCTCTCTCTCTCTCTCTCTCTCTCTCTCTCTCTCTCTCTCTCTCTCTCTCTCTTTCCCTCTCTCTCTCTCTTTCCCTCTCTCTCTCTCTCTCTCTCTCTCTCTCTCTCTCTCTCTCTCTCTCTCCCTCTCTCTCTCTCTCTCTCTCTCTCTCTCCCTCCCTCTCCCTCCCTCTCCCTCTCCCCCCTCCTCTCTCTCCCTCTCCCCCCCTCCTATCCCTCTCCATTTTCTGCATGAGCCCTTCTACTTGGCATAAAAAGTAAGATACAAAGATCTTGTGGGTGTTTATATATATATACTTTTTTAGGCGATAAGTCTTGTACAATTAGCATATTGAGTGAGGATTATTTATAACTGTGAAACTGTTGGGCAATTTGTGCAGCTTTGTTGTTTGTTTAAATCTTCTCCATCTTTTTTCCTTCCTGAATGTGTGTAATTTTTTCCCATCTTTTTTTCTTTCTTTCTTTCTTTTATATAAGGATGAGATCTCTTCATTTTGAATTGAACCATGACAAACGTTATTTGTGTAAATTGGTTTTAGGTCAGATTTTTTGCCGAGAGCTCCACTGATCTGAGAGTCGTTATGTGTGTTTGGACAACTTTAGCAGTGGTAAAACCTGGCAAATCTAATGCTGGTGATTCTATGATTTGAGTGATGTTCGTATTTTTGTGGACTATTTTATTGCTTTTTCCCATGAGGAAAGGGAATTTGTGTGAAATTACCAAAGAAAGGAAATGTTTGTTCAGTATTGGAAACTTTTTCCTTGTTTGTTTGTCTGCAGCACACATGACCACCATCTTATCAAGCTGAGCTTTGAGGATTTTGTTTTTGCAGTGCTGCTCTTTTTTATTGTCATGTGTTGCAGAGTAAGTTGCAAGAGCACATGAGGCGAACAATTTCATGACCCTGTGATAGTGTGCTCATACTTGCATGTGGCCTTTTTTTCCTTTTTGAAATTGTTTGAGTGGTTCCGGGGATGCCATCACAGAGATTATTAGACTTGTGATGTATGTGGTACAATTTTCTAGCACATATTAAGTAGATATGTGATTTGGTGTGGAGCAGATTAAGATCGCAATGTTGTTTTCCTTTATTTTAGGGCAGTTTTGCCTAAGGACTGGAAAAAGCGTCATTGCAGCAAAACACCTGAGAAACAGAGGAGCTAAGGCTCTGTTCTTACACAGATAAAAAAGGTGTCAAGGGGGTTGAGGACATTAAATGGTACAACCTAGTAGCAGCTTAAAGATTTGTGATGGTGTCCTGGTATCCAGCATTTGCAGGGATGTGTTTTGTATTTTCTCTTTGTTATTACTGTTTTGATTTGCTTGAAAATTCTTTCTCTCTCCCTCTCCCTCTCCCTCTCCCTCTCTCTCCATCTCTCTCTCTCTCTCTCTGTCTCCCTCTCTCTCTCTCTCTCTCTCCCTCCCTCCCTCCCTCTCCCTCCTTCCCTTCTTCACTCCTTCCCTCCCCCCTATCCCTACCCCCTTACCTCCCCCTGCTCCCTTCTTTTCTTTGAAACCTTTATGCTCTCACATTCCCTCTTTTATCCCCTGCTTCCAATCTTTTTTTCCCCGTTTTACATTTTGTATTATTTAATTTTCTTACCCAGTGTACTCTATATAAGGTTGGTTCATTTATTGTAGTTATGCTTTGCCCAATGAAGGTAAATGTATTATGTGTTTGTCTTGGTGAATTACTCGTTAATATTACTATTATTATTATTATTATTATTATTATTACCTTTAATGTTATTATTTCTTCTCTCTTCCCTCTTCCCATAGTTTTAGCGTAAGCTTTGTGGTAGTAATGAAAAACGCTTGATGAAACCCATTGTATGTAGTGACAGTGTTCATCAGTGGTTTTTAGTATTTTTCTAAAATTATTATTATTATTATTATAATTATTATTATTATTGTTGTTGTAATTATCATTATCATTTTTATTATTATTATTATTATCATCATCGTCACCATCATGTTTTTGTGATGAATTTATGTAATTTAAGCATTGTTGAGTGGGTGTATATCTTTTGTGCATGATTTGAATTTTTTGTCCGTATTTTTATAATTATCCTTTTTTTTTTCTATAGGTAGTTGGTACAATTGTGCCAATTGGGTGTGGAATATAGAATAGAAATCAACATTTCTTTTTATACTGTATTGTATGGGGGGCTTACAGATGCCCTGCTAAATATAACCTACCTCTAGTTTATATTAAAATAATGAAAATGATAAGGAGGCCAAGAAATGGAGCTCCTCATTCACAAGGTTTGTCTAAGGTTCTTATTTATTGATCTTATGATTTGGTTCATCAAATGACAAAGCATCTGTCTTTTTTTACTATTGCTATTATCATAATCATTATTAACAATGATAATATCGACAACGTAAGTGGTCTGCACCATGTAGCTGCATAAAGTGTGATTTAGACATCTTATTAATGAAAAACAAACTATGCCTTGAATCCCCCCCATGTGACCCCATTCCCTCTCTCCCCTTTTCCCCTCCTCCCCTTAGCCCTACAAGACTCGAAATGTACAACATTTTTATGTGATCTGACGACAAAGGAATTGGTCGTCGCCCTTTGGGAAACATTTAGGATACTCTTTTTGTACACTATGATGAAGGAGCTTAAATCTCAGAGGATCCAACGATATTTAAATAGATTCTGTAATGCTCTTTTGGTTCTGTTTTTTATCATCACAGATTTAGATTCTTCAGTTTTATAATTATTATTCTTTTTAATGGTTGTGTAACCTGCCATTGTATTTGTGTGTATAGTTTACTGCAATTTGTGCAAGCAGTATCGATCTTTGTACAATAATTGAATTATGATAAATGCCAAAAGATTTTAGCGTATGATATTTTTTCTTTATTTTTCATTTCCTAGTGTCATATTTTTTCTTGTTAGTGTGTTAGATATGACCAATATTTTTATTTATTTTATTTTATTTTATTTTATTATTATCATTTTTTCATTAGCACAATAGTAGCTGCAAAGGTAACGATCCGTTGTTGTCTAGTCCAAGGGTGTAAGGTAATTGCGACAGATATCCAAACATCCGTTACATATGGCTATATGACATTTTTTGTTTTTTTGTCATTTCTGAACAATGGACTGTTTGATATTATTGTACCTCTCTCTCGTCCTTTTTTGAATG
>BOPN01000853.1:234314-236814 GCA_017312705.2 Penaeus japonicus | reverse complement strand
CACACACACACACACACACACATATATATATATATATATATATATATATATATATATATATATATATATATATATATATATATATATATATATATGTGTGTGTGTGTGTGTGTGTGTGTGTGTGTGTGTGTGATATATATATATATATATATATATATATATATATATATATATATATATATATATGTGTGTGTGTGTGTGTGTGTATGTGTGTGTGTGTGTGTGTGTGTGTGTGTGTGTGTGTGTGTGTCTTTTTTTAAAGATGGGGTGAATGTGAGTAGTTTAATTAATTTTCCTGAATGGTAGGTATCATTATGGTGGAGGTAGTAGCAGTAGGAATTGGTCTTCAATGCTCGTAGTGCCTCAACTATGATGACGATAATAGTAATTGATAGTACTGATGATGGCGAGAGTGATCTTTATCATCTGGATCGTCTTTTTTACAACCGTTGTCACATCACCAGCACTATCACCACCAGAACTATCACCACCGTCATCGTCATCATCGTCATCATCGTCATTTTCGTTTCCTTCATCATCATCATCATCATCATCATCATCATCATCATCATCATCATCAGTCACCATCAGTCATCATCATCAATCATCACCATCAGTCATCATCGTTATCATCTCCATTGGAAATGCAACTGCAGGACTGACTTGTTTAACGTCCCCCTAATCCGTAATCTTTATTCATAGATGTCTTATATATTTCAGTGGCATTGGTGCAACGTCTCGTTTCAAAATCGTTACGAGTAGAAAGGCTTAATGCTTTGGGGGGAGAAGGGGAGGGGGAATGGGGGAGGGGCGATGGACCTACGAGTATTAATTGATTTTTTTTTTGTTCTCGTTTACTTGGTGGTGTTATGTAGGCCAGAGTGTTTGGTTGTTATTGCTTTGATATGTTGGTGATGATGCTGATGGCGATGGTGATGTTGATGGCCATCACCATCGTCATTGCTATAGTTATTGCCGTTCTTGCAGTGTTTAATGTTTGCTCTAATAGCAGTAATATAAACGACATCAATCTTGGTTATACGGTGGCCATGTTGCTGCAGCCTTCTATCAGCTGTTCGATGCGGGGAGATCAGCTGTTCGATGGTGTAACAAATCGGTGACGTGTTATATAACCCACGGTCGGATTCGATCCTGCGCGCAGGCGTTTACACACCTCGCTTCACGGGTGTACAAAACAGATGGACGTCACGAATGACATGTTAACCCATCTCGGAGGGGGTGATAACGAATCTTATTCTATCGCGGCCGTGAGTTTAACAGATAGAGTGAAAGATTCTAAGATTCCATTCTGAATGACGCAATAGCCTGGGTCTTTTTATGAACATAATTGGTCGATATCTCTTCTTTGCCTTCCTTTTGAACTTTTTCATTTTCTTCCCCTTTCTGTCGACGTCCAAGGAAACAGCTGTTTAAACTTATCGGATTTTCGACCTGAGTTCGGAAAACCTTCGCGTTTTATCAGCTGACTGGGAAAACACAATAGACGTATTGCTATCTCTCGAGGAGGACGCCAATGCAAGGTGCAGGTCTGCAGGTGTTTTGATTTTTTTTCTTATAGTTTTATTTCCATTCGATTTTTTTTTCTGGGGGAGGGTGAAAAATTCATATTTTTCTTCTTTTGGTTTCCCTTCGTACGTAGAGGCTTAGTTTTATTTATTTATTTTTAAATGTCAGTCATCAAAGTCTTACTACTCTTTTTTTCTTCATTTTCTTCTTACTTCTGCTCCCCCCTTATCATTTCCTCCCTCCACCCTCATCCTTTTCGTTCTTCCGTTTTCCTCGTCATCGTAATTTTTCCTTCGTTTTTTTCGTCATCCATTTCCCCTTCTCTTTCCCATATCCCTTCCTCCTCTTTCTCCTCCTTCTTCCTCTTTCTCCTCCTTCTCCCTCCTCTTTCTCCCCCTCCTCCCTCCTCTTTCTCCCTCTCCTCCCTCCTCGTTCTCCCCCTCCTCCCTCCTCGTTCTCCCCCCTCCTCCTTACTCGTTCTCCCCCTCCTCCTTCCTCGTTCTCCCCCTCCTCCCTCCTCTTTCTCCCCCATCCTCCCTCCTCTTTCTCCCCCTTCTCCCTCCTCTTTCTCCCCCTCCTCCCTCCTCTTTCTCCCTCTCCTCCCTCCTTTTTCTCCCCCTCCTCCCTCCTCTTTCTCCCCCTTCTCCCTCCTCTTTCTCCCCCTCCTCCCTCCTCTTTCTCCCCCTTCTCCCTCCTCTTTCTCCCCCTCCTCCCTCCTCTTTCTCCCCCTTCTCCCTCCTCTTTCTCCCCCTCCTCCCTCCTCTTTCTCCCCCTTCTCCCTCCTCTTTCTCCCCCTCCTCCCTCCTCTTTCTCCCCCTTCTCCCTCCTCTTTCTCCCCCTCCTCCCTCCTCTTTCTCCCCCTTCTCCCTCCTCTTTCTCCCCCTCCTCCCTCCTCTTTCTCCCCCTTCTCCCTCCTCTTTCTCCCCCTCCTCCCTCCTCTTTCTCCCCCTTCTCCCTCCTCTTTCTCCCCCTC
>BOPN01000853.1:211814-231814 GCA_017312705.2 Penaeus japonicus | reverse complement strand
TGCAGAAAAATAGAAAAAAAAGAACATAAGAATAAGAAACAAGAACACAAAAGGAGATCCCTTCTACTTAGAAGAAGGCGGGGCACAGCCAAACGCAACCGACAAAGCATCGCCTCGGTAGAAATCAGTCGAGGAGCTAAACCCCGCTCTCCCTCTCGGCCTCACGAACGGGAAAAGCCGCCGCGCCGACCAGTCATGCACCCGCGGCAGGTCGGCAGCGCTTCTTCTGTCTCTGTCGCTTGTTCTCTCTTTTTTCTCTTTTTCTCTTTTTCTATTTTTCTATTTTTCTCTGTCTTTTTCTCCCCATTCTTCGAGGGAAGAGTGGAGAGGAGAGCGGAAAAGGAGGAGGAGGAGAAGGAGAAGAAGGATAATGCGAACGAGGAGGGAGAAGGAGAAGTAGAAGGAAGGAGAAGAAGGAGAAGGAAGTAGAAGAAGAAGAAAAAGAAAAAGAAAAAGAAGAAGAGGAAAGGAATATAAAGGGGGAAGGAAGAAAAGAAACAAGGAACGAGAAAGATGATGTTATATAAGTAGATGAGGATGAGAATAAGAAAAGAGAATCAAAATGAAAGACAGAGAAAAGGTGATAAAACAGGAGAGAAGAAGAAGAAGAAAAAGAAAGTTATTTATATTAGCCGTCGAGGAACGCTTCCAGTCGTCAAACTTCCAGACATCTCGGGGGAATTCTTGAGAGAAGTTCCTCAATTAGCCGTGCTCGACGCTCTTTTGTTTTGCTTGTTTTTGTTTTGTTCGCTTGTAGGATTTTTCTTTTTTTTCTTATTCTTATTCTCTTTTTTCTTATTCTTCTCCTTTCTCTTCTTTATCTTCTCTCTTTCTTTCTCTTTTCCTTTTCTTTTCCTTCTTCTTTCTCTTTTCTTTCTTCTTTCTCTTTTCCTTCTTCTTTCTCTTTTCTTTCTTCTTTCTCTTTTCCTTCTTCTTTCTCTTTTCCTTCTTCTTTCTCTTTTCCTTCTTCTTTCTCTTTTCCTTCTTTCTCTTTTCCTTCTTCTTTCTCTTTTCCTTCTTTCTCTTTTCCTTCTTTCTCTTCGTCGTCTTCTCCTTCTTCTTCCTCTTTCTCTCCGTTCTCTTCTCTTTCTCCTCTTTCTTCTTTTTTCCGTTTGTGTCTGGATTATGAGGTGCTTTGCAATTATAGTTTATTCGAGTGTGTCTCAGATTTATTTTTTAGATTTCATTTTGGTCTTTGGTGTTTGTTTTTCCTCGCCTTCTTTAGTATATTGAACTCACACTTAAACGCACTTGCACGCATTCACCCCCCCCCCCCCACACGCATTTCGTTTTCAGTAGGTTCCAGCTAATCCTCCGTCTCCTCCTTCTCCTCCTCCTCCGTCTCCTCCTCCTTCTCCTCCTCCTCCGTCTCCTCCTCCTTCTTCGTCTCCTCCTCCTTCTTCGTCTCCTCCTCCTCCCCCTCCTCCTCCTCCTTCTTCGTCTCCTCCTCCTCCTCCTCCTCCTCCTCCTCCTCCTCCTCCTCCCTCCTCCTCATTCTTCGTCTTCTCCTCCTCCCTCCTCCTCATTCTTCGTCTTCTCCTCCTCCTCCTCCTCCTCCTCCCCCCCCCCCTTCGTCTCCTCCTCCTCCTCCTCCCTCCTCCTCCTCCGTCTCCTCCTCCGTCTCCTCCTCCTTCTTCGTCTCCTCCTCCTTCTTCGTCTCCTCCTCCTCCTCCTCCTCCTCCTCCTCCTCCTTCGTCTCCTCCTCCTCCTCCTCCTCCTCCTCCTCCTCCTCCTCCTCCTCCCTCCTCCTCCTCCTCCTCCTCCTCCTCCTCCTCCTCCTCCTCCTCCTCCTCCTCCTCCTCCTCCTCCTCCTCCTCCTCCTCCTCCCTCCTCCTCATTCTTCGTCTCCTCCTCCTCCTCCCTCCTCCTCATTCTTCGTCTCCTCCTCCTCCTCCTCCTCCCTTGCCTTCGGTTCATTTTTATACAGGTTTCCCAGTTATTTTAGAAGCAGTTCTTTTTTGTATGTGTGAATGCGTTTATATTGACATCGTTAAAGAGTAAGATAGTGAACTGCTTTAGAAAAGTAACTTTCGCCTTTTTAGGTTAATTCCAGGAATGTTCTCTAGGGGAGAAATGGCCAACGTTTTATCGAAACAATGGGACGTTTTTGTGATGATGATTAATGACAAAGGGGTCGTTAACCATCGTGAAATATGTTAGGTTGTTAAAACATTTGGCTCTCTAGTGACCTGTGACCTCCGCTTGTCTATTTCCTCTCGCCTTCTTTCTCTTTCTCTATTTCTTTCTCTTTTGCCTTTTCTACTTTTCTCTTTCTCTTTTTCTCTGTCTCCTTTGTTCTGTGTTTCCTCTTTTTTCTACTTCCTTCCTCTTCTCTCCCTCTCTACCCTGTTAATCATCTAGTTTTATTAATTTCCCAGTCCCTCTCTTTCACTCCTTCCCTTTCTCATCATTCCTCCTTGGTTCTATCCTTCTCTCTTATCCCTTCGCTCCCTTTGTCCCTTTCAGCCTCTTTTGAATATCTAGGCCTGTGTATGCCATTGGATTTTTTTTTATATAGCTATTACTGGTGACGGGAGAGAGATCTGTGCGTAAGTGTATGTGTGTGTGTGTGTGTGTGTGTGTGTGTATGTGTGTGTGTGTGTGTTTGTATTTGTCTATTTTATGAAAATACGATCAGTGCCGCATGGCATTGGCATTGAAATATTTTTTGTCTCCAGAATATGTTTCCTGGGATTAATATGTAATGAAGCATCGCGGCGTGGCGATAAGATAAGCGCCGAGATATGTCAGGGATAATCACACAGAGGCGCAGCAAATACTGAGAGGAGTGTAGAGGAGGAAGAGTTTTGGGGTGGGGGTGGGGTGGGAGTGGGGGGTAGAAGATGTGCTCCGGTGGAATCCTGACTTTGGACTTGTTTTTGGTCTTCTTTCTTCGTGTTGCTGTTTTTTCTTTCTTTCTTTCTGTTATTTTTCTTCGTCGCCTTCTTCGTCATCTCGCTCTCTCCGTCTCCTATCCTCTCTCCCTCCCTTCCTCTCTCTCCCTCTTTATCTCCCTCCCTCCCTCCCTCTCTCTTTATCTCTCTATCTCTCTATCTAATTAGTTATTGTTATTATCCATCAAATTTCGTGACGAACGCGTTGGAAGAGAGTGGCAGACAGACAGACGGAGAGAAATAGACGGCAAAACAGACAGAGAGAATAATGCCGAAGGAGGAAATACCGCCGAGAAAAACCGCCTCTTGAGACTATTTGAATGTTTGAAATTCGCGCCATCGCCACCCTCTCATGACGTCACGGGCTGACTCTCTTCAGGAGGAACGGTTGATGATCTCCAAGTGGGTTGCAAGTGGATGCAGCTATTTCGGTACGCAGGTCACTCTTTACTGAAGTAGATTTAAATCGTGGAAGTATGTATGGTGTTGCTGGAGGTTTTGGCATTGTCGGTTTTGTTCATAGCGGTCTGATTTTCGTTCTAATGATAATTGTTATTATTATTATTAAAGACAATAACATTAACATTAACATTTATAACATTTATATTATAACATTTATAACATTAACATCAGTCATCATCATCATTATTATCGAGGTCACCATCATCAACATCAATCATCATCATCATCATTATCGAGGTCACCATCATCAATCATCATCATCATCATCATCATCATCAAAAAAGGTGATAAGATAACTGCAAGATAATTCCTCCAAAATCTACGTGGATAGCTACTTAGGAGACTGTACTAACAAGAGGAAAGTAAATATTACTTTTTTTTTTACTTTGGAGAGAAGACGAACGGGGAAGAAAGGGGGGGGGGAGGAGTTTGGAAGGGGAGGAAGAAGGAGGGAGAGATGGTGAGAGAGTGAGAATGGAGAGAGAGACAAACAGACAGACAGAGAGAGACTGTATCATCAGATTATCTATTAAAACAAAATAACGAAAATTTACAAATGAAACTATAAAAATAGAATTAAAAAAGGAAGAATAAGACCTATTTGAACACTTAAATACGCCCACATAGTTCACTGGAAGCCTTGAACTCGCTGGCGGGCGTTGCTTGCGACTTCGAGAGTGAGGCAGTGGGCGTGACGCTGATGTTGACGTTGGGCGCCGGGCTGGAGCGAGGGGGACAAAGGAGCGGAAGACGGGGCGGGGGGACGACGAGGAAGAGGAGAAGGGGAGGAAAAGGATAGGAGAGGAGATATAATAGAGGGAGAGAGAAAGAGAAAGAAAAAGACAAATGAAAAGGGAGAGAGAGATGGAAAGAAAAAAATAACGATGATATGAAGAGAGAAGGAAAGAAAGGAAAAGAGAGGAGAAAAGATAGGAGAGTTGGAATAAGAAAGCATAGACAACGAGAACGAGGGGGAAAAAGCAGGAACGAAAGAAGCCGAGAGTAAATGTATTTCATAATCCCCCCAAAAAAGAATAAATAAAAGGAAAATAGTGATAAAGAATAAATACCACGTCAGAGAAGAGAAAATAAAAGGCCAAAGAGTAACCAGAAAAAAAAGTTTTCCCAAGGGTCAGGAAACAAGAAAGGGAAAGAGAGCACCAGACGCGAAGAAACTAACCATCGCCTCGAGATTAGAATATACGTGTCGGGGAGGGGGGGAGGGAAAGGGTTTTAGGGGCGTGTCTGTGTCCCTAAGGGCTCGTAGAGGAGTTTACGCAGGCTTGCAGACCAGAGCGAGGTACCCTTCACCCCTCACCCACCCCCTGCTCCTAGTCCTCTCTCAGGCTCCATGGAAGGAATGGAAAGATTAAAGGGACAGAGACAGGGGGTTTAGGAAAGGGTTAGGGATGGGGGGGGGTCCTTTGTGGTGGAAAGGGGTATTTGTGTGGGTGGGAGGAAGGGCAATGGAGGGGGTGGAGGGGAATGAATGGAGAGAGAGAGAGAGAGAGAGAGAGTAAGAGTAAGAGGGAGAGGGAGAGGGAGAGGGAGAGGGAGAGGGAGAGGGAAAGATGGGATGGAAGAGATTTCAAATAGTTTATTTGTATAGAAACATACGCAACCCAAAGAAAAGGGAAAAAAAAAGAGAAATTGAGATTGAGAGAGAGGCAGGGAGAGGAGAGATATGATAAGAAGTGAAAGAAAAAGGAAGAAACGCATGAGTGTGATTCATGATATACATCAGTATCTGCTCTGCGCACCTGTGTGTAGTTTTTTTTTCTCTCTCTCTCTCTCCGAATACATAAGTGCGCACAATAATACAGGGAAGCGTGTGCGGACGAACAACATGTTTCCGAAACCCTGACGTTTTAGCTCGGTGACCCCCTCTTAATGGCCCTCTAAAAGATGGTTGTCTGTGGCACTAGTTTTCCAAGGCACGCGATATTGGCACCACACGAGTCACTTTCTGGCTGGATAGTGAGGGAAAGTGTTCTTGCCTGACCCGTATATGAAGTTGAACTAGGCCTATGCTCGTATTTTTTGTTTTGTTGTTGCTGATAGCTTTTTAGAGTGTTTTATGCTTTTAATGAATATAATAAGGGAAAGTGTATCATATATATTTGCGAGTTTTATGCGAGGGAGATTATTTTTGTTAGTATCGTATCACTTTAAGAAAGGTTAGCATATAGGCAATTATTATAATAACAGGCATTATGGCGTAGACGTCGTCCCAGAAAAAAAAATCCCATGATAATGGTAAATAAGAAAAAAATAATGTCATCCCCATTCCACCACCTTACATTATTGTGCACTGAATGTACAGTGTATAATGTAGACTACCCGTCTACCGAAAGCCCAAACAACGTCTGAAAGTGCCGTAAATGAAAGGGTTCCAGACAGCTTGGAGCGGCCTGTCTGATTCTAATGCCTAGGTCGCGTGAGAGAGGGAGATGAAGGAGGAAGAGGAGAAGAAGAAGAAAAGAAGAAGAAGGGCAGGGGGAAAATAGGGAAGGAAGTAAAGAGTGAGAGAGTGAGAGTCAGCGAGAGAGTGAGAGTCAGCGAGAGAGTGAGAGTCAGCGAGAGAGTGAGTCAACGAGAGAGTGAGAGTAATAATAAGAAAGAATATTAGGGGGATTAATTGTATATATTAGAACATATTCTGTTCAGTGAGAGGGGGATGTAGATATATATGTGTGTGGGAGTTACTGTTTTCTTAATATTGAATTAAGTATTTTGTGTTTGGTACTAGCATTGTTATTTCTAATATTTGTTGCATTATCTCCATAGGGGAAGTATGTTTTTTTTCTCTTATAAATAAACACGTTTCTTAAATGTTTAATTATTCCTGCTTATAGCGTTGCAAGTAGCTCGTTTCAATCTGCATGATTTCCAGGAATGCAGAGAAAACGATATTTTAACCGCAATTAAAGTCTTGAATGGCTGGTAGTAGCCATTGATACAACTGTCACGTCCGTGATCCACCGACTTTGTACACCCGTTCAAAGATCTCCATTAAGACCATGACCCCCTCCCCCCCCTCTCTCTCTCTCTTTCCCTCTCTCTCCTTACTCCTGTTCTCCTCACCTACCCCTCCCTCCCCTTACTACTGTTCTCCTCCTCCTCCTCCCCTCTTCCCTGCCCCCCTCTCCCAAAAAAATACTCGAAAGAGGAAAAGGGAAGCGAAAACCTCTTAGTAACGCGACCCCGTGGTTTGAGGTGTGACCTGTCAAGCAGAAACCGCACGGTATATTCCTGTCTGAAGTCAGGGGTGGGGTGGATGGATAGGAAGGGGAGGAGGAAGGGGTGGGGGTGGGGTGGGGGTCGGGGTTGCAGAGAGTAGCTGGGAGGAGTCGGAAGAGTTAGAGTAAGATCGGATTGTGGGGATGGGGGTAAGGAGGGGACAAGGGAGGGAGGGAGGGTGGGGGGGGGACAGTGAGAGAGAGTAGAGGAGCAGGTGAAGGGTGGGGGGAGGGAAGGGGAGAGGGAATGGTGATACGGGATGGGAAAAGGGTATTTAATCTTTCGTGCCAGCCGCTGCTGTCATTGAAAATGAGTTGACCTTGATAATGAACGTTGATTTATCGTGTGTTTGTTTATATTTATGTCTATACTTATATTTATATGTACGTTTATGTTTATATTTAGCTCTTACCAATCTACAACAAACTAATATCATATTTAGGTTGCTACACTTACGAAGTCCTTTAATAAGAAGGCGAACCATGATAACTTAATAGCGTACTTCATAGACAGCAACGACAGCGTAATCAAACCGAAGACCCTAATACCACACGTGCCGCAGAGGCTTCATACCGGAAGTGCTCGACGCCTGTAGCACGACAGGGTTCCTCGGAGGTCGATTCGTTCGCGTTGAAGCCCAGATTAAAGGGATTTTTTTTTTTTGTGATGGAGTATGGGGTTTGGGTTTGTTTGGGTGAATGGGTGGGTAAGTGGGTGGGTGGGTGAGTGGGTGTATGGGGCTGGGGTTTGTTTGGGTGAATGGAATGGTGAGTGGGTGGGTGAGTGGGTTGGTGGGTTGGTGAGTGTATGTATGTATATGTTTGCGTATTTCTTGGTTTATTATTTGCATATATGAGCAAAGTATGAAAAAATATTCCCTATTTTCAGTATTCTACATCTAAGTCAGCGTGGTTATCAAGTTATCTTTTAAGCATTTAATTGTTATTATTAGTCACCCCGTAGTCTAAAAGTCCATCAAACTATCAATAAACCGGTAAATCCCGGTCCCAGAGCGGGTTTAATGCCTCGGTGGAACATCCGGTTCGGTTGTTACACATTAATCAAAGCGATAAAAGGATAGAAATGTGATACTGTTGGGAGCGGCAGCGGTAGCGGCAGCCTACCCGTGCGGCGCGGCGGTGGCTGCGGCGACTGCGGCTGCCTCTGCTATTGTGCATGGTTTTTGTGCATGGCTTTTTTAAAAATCTTTTTGGTTATTTATTTATTTGGTTAGTTATTTTATTATTTGTGTATTTATTTATTCATCATAATATTTCTTTTATTATCATCATTATCATCATTATTGTGTGTTTGTATGTGTGTGTGTGTGTGTCTTTTTTCTTTTTTTGCACTTTCATTGGTGTGACTATTTATTACTCTTGTATACAGTTAAACTTCGCTTTTATAAACCTGTTTTTTTAGGTCATGTGGTATAAAGAACTTGTAGAAGTATCATTATAACTAATTTCTTTTTCGTTTGTTCGTTATCGTGTATTAAAAAATATAAATTATTTTTTCAAAGTGGATTTTCTTTATGACGAGGAGCGAGGGGGGGAGGGAGATGGGGCGGGGGTTGTTACACCCGTGCGAATCTGAACGGGAATTAGCGCGAGGTGCGGGCGCATGTGTCCTTTCCATCGTTTCTCCCTTCTCTCTCTCTCTCTCTCTCTCTCTCTCTCTCTCTCTCTCTCTCTCTCTCTCTCTCTCTCTCTCTCTCTCTCTCTCTCTCTCTCTCTCTCTCTCTACTTTTCCTTATATATCGTCCTCTTTCTCTTCCTCCTTTTCCCTCCATCACGCCATCCCTCTCTTCCTCCCCATCTCCCTCCTTCACGCCTTGCCTCTGCCCCTCCTCCTTTTCCCTTTCATGTCCTCCCTCTCTCCCTCCTTTTCCCTCCATCTCGCCATCCCTCTCGTCCCCCCCCCCCCCCACTACCTCTCCCCCTCTCCCTCCTTTACCTGCCATCTCGTCCTCCCTTCATTTGTCGCGTTTCTTAACTTCTTCCTTTTTGATTATCTTGCGAAGGGATCACAATTTGCCTCGAGAACCTTTGAAAACTGCAACGTGCATTTGATCTCTTTTACGTTTTACCTGATTGACGGTGCAGTTGATTGACATATTCAGTCCAGATGATTGGCTTGACTGACAGGTTATGACCGGGTCTAGGCGCCCCCCCCCTCCCGCTGCCTCTTTCACTTTTCACCGCACGTCACGATTGTATTCTTGGTGTTGTCCATGTTATATTATTTATGCATGTTTCGTCTTCTTAATCTGACGATGCGGGTTTTGCCTCATTTAATTTTTGTTAGTGTCTTACACGTGTTACGAAGCGGAAACAAGAGGAATAACGTCACACTCACAGTCGCCTCAGCCACGATTCGAGAACTACCAAGAACCGGTCAGTTATTTTAAATTTTGGCCATTAGTTGCGTGTTTTGTTTACCTAGAATACGAGTTTCAGAGGCGATGACAATCAAGACTGAGTAAAAATGTAGACTACGGGTTGTTGGATCCGCTCAGAGCTCGGGTTTGTTTCCAAAGGATGGTTTATTCCGTTGAAGCATACATCACACATCAATAACATCTTTAGTCCTAAAATAATGTCGGTCAAGGTGTTTGAAATTTAAAAGAGTAATGGATATGAATTCCCCCAGTAGAATTTTTTCCAGCCCATCCCCAGCAATCATCTCACACACTCCCCGGGGCTCGCGCACAGCTGTTTGGGAACCACTGCTGATCTGTGAAGGGGGATTGACTGACTGCTATTCTACCCATATCATTGACAAGATTGCCTATCCTTCCAATCCAGTTTGTAGTTAGAACACGCGCGTGAACACACATGCACACACGCCCTCGAGTACACGGGCGTGGGGCGTGTTTATAGGTAAATCCAATTTCTTTTATGGGTTTATTGACTCGGTACTTCATTCCTGTGTGTGGAAACGAAATCCCTCCTTCGTGGTGGATCAACGAGAGGGATCGTTGATGAGACTAGAGATTAGATTATAATCATCAGGGTCTAATTGAGACGATTTGATTTGATAATGGAAAAGGCGGGCGGGTGAGAGTGGGGGGGAGGGGGGCTCTGAATGTTATGTGTGAAGATCAGTCTGTTGATATGCAATGGGGCATTTAAGTGTTTGTTATTTTAGCGAAGGTGTAGGTAGATGTTAATTGATAAAGCTTTTTGTTTACATATTAACTTATCTCTAAACGTCGTGTTTCGTGCTGTTATCGATAATGCTATTATTACTATTATCATTATTATTATTATAATCAAGATAATAACGAGGATGCTTATAATAATGTTGTTGGTAATGATAAGGATATTAATGACAATGACAAATATTATCATATCATCATTATTGTTATTGTTATTGTTATTGTTTTTATTTTAGACGCAGAGGTCTTGATTTATCTAAGCCTATATCAACAGCGATAACAGAGTATGCTACAGGTGAATAGCTGATGGAACATATGCGATAACATGATCTATGAAGGACCACGATGAGTGCACTTCTGTGATTGTCTTGTAATTTGTGTCATGATAGAACTGTTATTGTTATGCTTTGAAGTTATGATAGCTCTGTTATTTGTGTAATTTCAAGTCTCGTAGCTTCTGTTTTTATCACGTTGAGATACAGTGGAACTGTTATTTGATATGGTTTTCAATCATGATGTGAAATCTCATTTTGTAATTTTACGTTGGGATAAAGCTGTCATTTATATAATTTTAAGTTATAAAGGAACTGTTTTTGAAGCAATTTTGAATGAAGATAAACACATGATGCAACTTTAAATGATGATGGAACCATGGTGCAACTTTAAATAAAGATAGAGGCATCGTTAATTTTATTTATAGTTTGTATATGTAACTAATTGGTGTAATTTGAGTTCAGACTGAACCGTGTTTGTTTAATGCTATCTAAGATCAACCTGTTCAATGCAATTTAAGTTTTGAAAGATCTGTAATGTATGTAGGCTAATTATAACTATATAATTAATGTCTGATCGGCCTGTAATTGAATAGCATTAAAAGTTACGATAAACTTTGATTCATACAGCGGAAGTTCAAATTGGACAGAAATTGGTGTGATTATATTCAATAGAGAACACTATCAGATTTAAGCATTCTTAGAATAGAACATATTGGTTAAGTTATTTTGGAATAGAACACCAGTTGTTCTTGTCAAGGTAGAATATCATTTGGTTGTTATGATTAGGCTGTAATTATAAGTTAGTGAGACATTGACCACTGTACATTTTCTATCTCGGAGCGATGGTCGACAAGGGCATACTAAGGTAGGCTTTGTTGATGGCGTTTATCTTTGTTTTTCTTTCTTTTTCGTTCTATTTTTCTTATTTTTCTTTTTTTTTGAGTGGAGGTTGGTTTGGTTTGGGGAATTATTGGGAGGGTCGTCCCTTTTGGGAGTCATTTCGTGGGAAAAACCCGTTGTGTAATTTCACTGCGGCAACTTGGATGTTAGTGTTTCTTTTCTATTTCAACTCTTACTTTCTTTTTCTCTTTCTCGTTGCTACTCTTACTTCCTTATTTGCTTAATCTACCTTTATTTCTCTCTCTCGCTCTCTCTCTTCCTCTTCCTCTCCCCCCTCTCCCTCTCCCCCCCTCTCCCTCTCTCTCCTCCTCTCCCTCTCTCTCTCTTTTCCTCCCGCTCTTGTACCACCTCATTTCTTTCCTCTTTTCTTCTCTTTTTCCCTCTCATCTCTCATCCTTTCAACCTCCCTCTCATTCTGTATCCCTCTCCCTTCTCTTTCTCCATTTCCCCTTCTCTCTTCTCCCTTCTCCCTTCTGTAATCCCCTTTCCACACACACTCACTCTCGCTCTGACTCTCACTCTCACTCTCACTCTCACTCTCAAACAAACAGATTAGATAAGAAATGGAGAACCGAGACATATTAAGACGATTAGAGAGGAAGTTAGCGAAGTAGTGGCTTTCGAAATGAAAAATGAAAAATTATTATAATTAACACAAACGCAGTAACACGATCCGAGCAAATAGATGAAAAATACGCGCACTTCATCTGGAGGATATATTTTTAGCGCGAAAGGGGTGTATTGGTGTTCGTTGCGTCATTTGTTTTTTAGGGATCGCCTTTCCGCACTTCTTCCGTGGCGTTGGCCTTAATGTTGTTGTTATTTTTGTTGTTATTGTTGTCATTAAGATGATTGTGATAATGATAGTACAGATTATCATTACTATTATTGTTATTATTTCTATTATTATTATTGTTGTTACTTTTACGATTATTATCATATTCTTATGTAGATCTTTTTACTGTTATAATTTGGGTATTCTTGGGATTATTTAAGAGTAACTATTCCTTTTTCTTATTTTGTGTGCCACGCCGTCCTCCTATATCCATTTCCCTCGGTTTGTTTGTATATTTCATAACCCTCCACGTTTTCAGTCCAAGAGAGCTTGTCTTTTCATCTTCCTCTTCTCCTTTTCTTCTTTTTCTTCTTCTTCCTTGCCTTTGTATTTTTCTTCTTGTTTTGTCTTTGTTCTTCCTCTTCACTTGTATTTTTCTCCGTATTATCTTCAATTTCTCCATCTTCTTATTCTATTTTTTCTCTCCATCCCTCGCTTACCATTTCCCTTCCTCTCCCTCTCTCCCTCCCTTACCATTTCCCTTCCTCTCCCTCTCTCCCTCCCTTACCATTTCCCTTCCTCTCCCTCTCTCCCTCCCTTACCATTTCCCTTCCTCTCCCTCTCTCCCTCCCTTACCATTTCCCTTCCTCTCCCTCTCTCCCTCCCTTACCATTTCCCTTCCTCTCCCTCTCTCCCTCCCTTACCATTTCCCTTCCTCTCCCTCTCTCCCTCCCTTACCATTTCCCTTCCTCTCCCTCTCTCCCTCCCTTACCATTTCCCTTCCTCTCCCTCTCTCCCTCCCTTACCATTTCCCTTCCTCTCCCTCTCTCCCTCCCTTACCATTTCCCTTCCTCTCCCTCTCTCCCTCCCTTACCATTTCCCTTCCTCTCCCTCTCTCCCTCCCTTACCATTTCCCTTCCTCTCCCTCTCTCCCTCCCTTACCATTTCCCTTCCTCCCCCTCTCTCCCTCCCTTACCATTTCCCTTCCTCTCCCTCTCTCCCTCCCTTCCCATTTCCCTTCCTCTCCCTCTCTCCCTCCCTTACCATTTCCCTCCTCTCCCTCCTCCCTCCCTTACCCTCTCCCTTCCGTCCCTTCCCTGCCCTCTCCCTCTCTCTCTCCCTTGCCCTCTCCCTCCCTCCCTCCTGTCGGCTCATCAGTGCTCCCGCTCCGCCTCGTAACGTGAGACAATGCCGGAGTGAGATTAACCCCCTTCCCCCCCCTCCTCTCCTCCTCCTCCTCCTCCTCCTCCTCCTCCTCCTCCTCCTCCTCCTCTTCCTCCCCCCTTCTCCTCCTCCTCTTCCCCTCCTTTCTCCTTTCCTCCACCCCCCTTCCCCATCATGCCCTCTCCACCGTTTGTTCTTTCTATTTTTTTTTCATCTTTATTTCCTCTCTACTCTTCGTCTTTCTTTCTTCGTATCCCTTTCCTCTTTCCTCTTTTCTAGTTCCACCTCTTCTTCTGTTCTTCTTCTTCTGTTCTTCTTCTTCTTCTTATTCTTATTATTATTCCTCCTCTTCTATTGCATTAATTAAATATGTTATTATTTCCTTTGTCTGTCCCATTTCCTTTCTTTCGTATGCCTTCTACCTCATTCCTTCTCCACCATCCCTCTTCTCTCTCACTCTCTCTTTCTTGCTATTTCATTTACGAGACTTTTCGCTTATACATTTATATATTTTATGTTTTTTTCATACTTTTCATTTGTTTCCTCATTTGCTAATAGAGCCTACTTATTTTCTCAAGTCCCTCCGCTCTGCACCTGTTTCCGTTTTCTTTGTTTCGATCATCGTTCTGCTCCCCTCTTCCTCTCTCACTTGGGTGCTCTTCTTGCTCTCAATTTCCCTGGAAGAGTGACACTATTTGACCCCCCCCCCGTCGCCTCATCTTCCATTTTTTCTCTTTCTTTATATTCTTCTTATTCATTTCTTTGAAGATGTCTCCGTCTTGCTCCTTAGGACTTCCGTTTTATTTTTTCCTTCTTACTTTCTCTTTCTTTCACCTTGATTCTTGTTCTTCTTCCTTCCCTTCTTCCTCTCCCTTCCTTTTTTTTCTCTCCGTCCCCTTTTTTTCTCTCCCACTCCTCCTTCCTCCCCTTCTTCCTCTTCCTCCTCCACGTCCATCTCCTCTTCCTCCATATCTATCTCTTTTCCCATCTTCCCGTGTTGTTATCTCCTACCAAATGGCCTGGCTGTGTTTCCATTACCTTACACACACACACACACACACACACACACACACACACACACACACACACACACACACACACACACACACACACACACACACACACGTCTCTCCCTTGTCGTCTTCAGTCTCGCTCATCCTCCCCTCTCCCCTCTCCCCTCTCCCCTCTCCCCCGTTGTCATCACCTCCACATTCTTAGCTCTCCTCTCCCCTCCCCCACAGTTGTCATCGCGTTCTCCCTCTCTCTCCTTTCTCCGATCCTTCCATCTCCCTTTCCACCATTCTACTTTCTCATCCATTTCCCAATTCCCCTTCCTCCTCCCCTCCTTATTCTTCCCCATCTTCCTCCTCTCCCATTTCCCTCCTTATCCTCCCCTTCTTGCCATACCTTCCACCTCTTCCTACCTCTTCCTTCCCTCCCTTCTACCGCCCTCCGCCGCTCCCTCTTTCCCTCCCTCTCTCCCTCCCTCACTCACTCACTCCCTCTTTCCCTCCCTCCATCCCTCTCTCTCTCTCACCCCTTTCCTCCCCCTCACCTCTTTCCTCCCCATTACCCTCCCTTACCTCCCCCATCACCCTCTTACCTTCCCCCATCACCCCCTTACCTTCCCCCATCACCCCCTTACCTACCCCATCACCCCCCTTACCCTCCCCCATCACCCCCCTTACCTTCCCCCATCCCCCCTTACCTACCCCCATCACCCCCCTTACCTCTCCCCCCCCTCCGACCACGACCCGTCAGACAAGGTTCTCCTCTTCCGCGCGGAGTCTCAGAGTCGCCTTGTTTACCTGTGCGTCCGCGGCGAGGGCAGTCGAGAGGGACCCAGGCCTAAGGCAGGACTCGCGAGCGAAGGAGGCGCCAAACAATCCTTCTTCGGGGAGGCTTCGATGGGATTATTCTTTCCCGGAATTTTTGATTCGTGGATTGGTTCGGGCGTCGCTGGAGGCCTTTTGGAGCATGTAAGGTCTCCGGACGTGAGGTGTGCTGTGGGCGAGTCTTCGAGTGTGTTCTGTTTCTGCAGTTCTACTTCGTGAAAAGAGTGTGGGAAGAAACTCGATGCTGTGGTGTTGAGATTGCAGTGGACTTTGCGATGGGTGAAGAGTTGCACTGGATTTTGTCGATATTGAATAAGGACAAAATATTTCCTCAGTGATTCAGCCCATCTCAGAACAACCTCGTGCACGAGAAACTTGGTCATTCGATGAAGCTTCCTTTGTGATATCCTGAAAATAATGTTAGTATCGTTATCATTATCACTATTGTTTTCCTTTTCGTCGTTGCTTTTATTGATGATGTTACTTGCAAGACTAGACAGAAAGTATGAGTAATTCGAGCCGAGTGTGACCTCTCTCCGCCCTACGGAAAAAAATAAATCTCGAGTTGAAAAAGTTTTGCCTTCGTGGTTTCAGAAGCTTGCTCTGTGAAGTGACCGGAAAGGAGAAAAGAAACAAAAAATTGACATGTAGGCCTATACGTGTGTTAGCGGTTGTGAGGACAGAAGCTGTGTGATTATTTTTGAAATTGGAGCTATGGTGGTGGTGTGAATTCAGCCTAAGTTGACTTGTATTGATGAAAGAAGGAAAGAAAATAAACCATACACAACTGATTTTATATCTTTGGCGGGTGTCCAAGTCGTGTGTGCTACAAAGGAAAGTCAAACAGACAGACACAGGTAAATAAAGCAGGACCAAGAAAGGGGATAAGGGAACGCGGAACCGGAGAAGAGCGGAGGAGCTCGATTCCTGACGATTAAATTCATCGCCGATATCATTTTACACCTCAGGATACAAGACCTTATTTCAGATACGGCAGGTGTCCCACTACGAGTCTCTCTCTCTCTCTCTCTATCTATCTATATATCTATCTCTCTCTCTCTATTCGCCGTCCCCTTTTTTCGCAAAAGAAGGAATCACGAAAGGAAGGAGGATAGAAAGAAAATAGAGAAGTATTAATCCCTGTAGGAGAGAAGGATAATCGAGGATTATGAAGATGATGTTGCGGAGTTGGAGGATGGGAGTGAGTGTCTGAAGGAAGGTGCGATGAGGAAGGGGTAGTGGCATATGTGAAAATAACGGGGGATATTGACGCTCATTGTTATTGTAGCTCCCTTCCCCGCCTCTCTCCTCTTTTTATTCTTCTCCGTATCTTCCTCTCTCTGTCACTTCCTCCCTCTCCCTCCGCTTCCCACTACCCTCCCCCTTCCCCCTCTCAACCGCCCACTCTCTCCATCCCCTTCTCAACCATCCTCCCTCCTGCTCTTACCCCTCTCCCTCTCACCCCCTCTCACCCTCATCCCCCTCTCCTCCTCCTCCTCTCACCCTCATCCCCATGGCCAAGCGATGAAGAGAGGGACGAGACAGTGGCTGGCAGTCTCATGACCCGAGCGCGGAGGGCGAGTGTCAGGTGTTGACAGGGCGAGAGAAGGAAACGTCATCCACGCACGAGGGGTTGGCAAGGGGTTTACCAGGGGTTTCTAAGGGGTTTCCGTCTCCCCCGTGCCTTCTTGTGTGTGTGTGTGTGTGTGTGTGTGTGTGTGTGTGTGGTGTCTTTGTCGAGGGAGGGATTAACCTACCAGTCCGATCTCCTTCCCCACCCCACCCCACCCCCATCCCACTCTATCACTAACCCACATCGCACCACCATACCCCACCCCCACCTATGACCCAATCCCCCCACACACTCCCCATCTTTCTCCCCCTGTGACCCCAAGGAGCGAAACCTTGGCTCAGGTTCTTATTAGAAGGCGTTCACGCATCCGGCAGAAGGGTGACTCTGAAGTTGGAGCTGAGGAGAAAGAAGTTTTGAGGATTTTTCAACTTTGTCGAAGTTGAGAGAAAAAAAGAAGGAAAGAGAAGAGAAAACTAAGAAAAAAAGGAAAGGGAAAGGGAAAGGAATCATTATAATGGAGGATCGACTTATGTGAGTTTGTGTCACGATCGGAGAAGTGTTTTTTTTTCTTATACACCTCTGTGACCTTGCGCAATTAAAGGTCAGATTGCCTCATTCGCTCTTCCCTTCCCCTCCTCCTCCCCATCACTCTGACTCTTCTCAACCCCCAGTGGCGTGGAAATTGGGGTTGGTTCTTCCGGCTGTCGAATATCCGAAAGAAAGAAAGAAAGAAGAAAAAAAAATTCGGTTGACTCGAGAAAACGAAAAAGATTTTTGAAAGTGTCTGGTAACGAATCGTGGAAAAGTGTCTCGGAATTTTATGGAAGAAGAGCTAAAGACATAAAGATTCGAAGGAAGAAGAAAGTGGAGAATAAGAAGGGAAGAATCGAAGACAGGAAAACGAGAAGAAATAAGGAAGGAATAAAAATAGGACGAATAATGTGAATAACAATATAAGGGAAATAATCGAAGGAAGAATGCGAAGAAGAAAAATATATAAGAAAGAAAGAAAATAATAAAGTGGATGAAAACAGTAGAACAAAGAGTTAAAGAGAAAATCGAAGGAGGAAAGCAGTGAAAAAAGGAAAATCAAAACAAAAAGACTCGAAGGAAGAAGTTGCAGATAACAGAATAATCAATAAGAAGGAAACGAGAACCATTCCCCTCGGTGTCCTCTGAACCACCCTCTCAAGAAGCAGTGATTTCTCCGATCGCGACATTGCACTCGCGCTGACCGGAAGGAAAGGAATACCAGATAAAAAGAAAGGGGAAAATCAGATATCAGATAAACAGAGAGAAAGAGAAAGAAGAAAAGTGGCTCGAAATTAGTAGGATGTAGATCGCAGAGGACTATAATTTGAAGATAATGGGATTCATTTACAAAGTAAGTTAATACTGATTTCAACAATTACAAAGGACGAAATACCTCTGCGGAGGCGACGGCGACAGCGACAGCGGATCCGAAGTGTCTCTTAAGGAATGTCCTGTGGCACTTCCTGTGGCACTTCCTGTGGCTCTTCCTGTGGCTCTTCCTGTAGCCCTTCCAGTCGTGATTTTATTACTTTCAAGTAGGTGGTTTTGGTCCACGGGTGAAAGTGGCGGTTTTTATTGGCAGTGTGAATCGAATCCATGAAGTCTTTGATAGTTGAAAGTCCGTTATAAGAAGGGATTTCAAGTAAGAGACATGCGAAGATCAGAGTGAAGAAGGAATAAGCAGGAAGGTTTCGACGCAAGACACTTTTTCGTGGGATTTTGCAATTTTGGTAACGCTGCATCTGAAAGAGGCAAATGTGATGTGCAGGAGAGGAGAAGGAATGCGTTTGGCGTTTTGGAAGATTTTGCATGAAGTTTCCTCGGTTCTCGATTGTTTGCGTCCAAGAAGACTTTCGCGAAGAAAAGGAGAATAAAGAGAGGTAGAGAGAGAAAGAAAAGGATAAGAAAGGAAGCGGTAGGAGAAGGAAGGTAGGAAGAAAAGGGAAATAAGTTGACGTAGAAGAAAAGAAATCAAGGTAGATGAGAGGCAGAAGAATAGTGGATAAAAGGCAAAGGCAAACAAACGACATAAAAGTGAGACTAGAAAAGACAGAGGAAAATCAATCAAGACAAAATTAAAATAATAAGATAGAGAGAAAACAAACGTAAAGCAAATCAAGAACGAAATATCAGCACCACCGCCACTGAAAAAAAGAAAACAGAAAAGAAAAGAAAAGATACCCCCAATGAAAGCAAACACGAGCGCAGAAAATCTATAAAAAAGAAGAAATTCAAATCCGTCAAGGAGCTCGAAGCGGCCCGCCATCATGCCCATGGTGATCCGGCAGGTGACGGAGTACAGCGGGCCGCACAACAAGCGCAAGCTGTCCCTCGACCCGCTGGTGGAGAGGTACAGGATCATCGGCACGCACTTCTGGCCCAGGTACCACCTGCACCACTACCTCAAAGTGAGTCATGGCGGCCTTTGGGATTCGCTTGGGGGAGCGGGGGGGGTGGGGGGTACGGCTACGTCTAAGTCAGTGATAATGTTTTGTTTTTTTTTGCTCTAGGGGAGGGGGGGGGGTGAGTCAGTACTAATACCTCAGAGTGATGATGGGCTTTGTTTGTCTTTTGTTTGGGCACAGGGTTTGGTTGCACCACTATATCGAAGTGTGTGATGGAAGGTTTTGGGTTTTCTTTGGGGGAAAGGGGGGGGGGGGGGTAGTGGCTTGGCTGTGGAATGAGGGGGTTTGGTTTCATTGGGGGTAGCGGAAGTGGTGGTTTGGTTGCACCGATTTCTAATGGTGACTTATGAGTGAAGGGGATGTATTTTTTTAGTGAATCGATAGTTTGGTTGCACCAGTATTTCAGAGTTTGCGGGGATGGGTTTTGGTGTCTTTGGATTCTTATGCAGATTTTTTGTTTGTCGTGTTTTTTTCATGAGGGATTTTTTTGCCATAAATGCAGGAGCTTTGTATTGTTATGTAGCGTGTAAGTAACATATATAAGTATATATATGTATGTAGGTATATAATATATATATATATATATATATATATATATATATATATATATATATAATATGTGCATAGATAATGATTTAAAGGGGAAATCAGGTGTGCAGTTTGCGACTGTGAATGACATAAAGGTATGTGATAGATGTTGCAGAAATATGTAAGTGGTAAGATTGAGTTTATGTGTGGAATGAGTATTTAGATTATGAATGGTGAATATTGACCCATAACTGAATGTTGTGTAATTGATATTTAGTGCCATACAAATACTAGAAATTTGTTTTGTGCAAATGTAAGGTGGTATATATCCAATGTGAAGTGGCATTTGAAGTATGCATTATACATTATACATCATTAACCATGCAATACGTTGTAGTAAGTGCAACTGAATACGCGAGAAACGCAGTGTTTTCACGGTCAAGGAAGGTGAGGTTCTGGCGTCTAATCCGAGAAACACTTGAAGACTTTCTGCTAAGACGTCCGCCAGGCTTAGTGGTCGCCGCTTGTTTGCTTGCTTGTAGTTAGTTCTCTTGGCTTGAAGGCGCTGCTTGGTTTTATTCTTTTTATTTTGGTTTGGATGTCGATGGTTGCTTGTATTCATTTATCTTTGCTTGGAAGTCGTTGCTTTTTTTATTTCGCTTGAAGAGTGTTGTTTTTTTTGCTAGCGGAAGTTAGTTAGCGAGCTGTGTGCTTGCTTGCTTGTCTGCAAGGAAAAAAAAATTGAGGTACAACAGC
>BOPN01000853.1:185000-187500 GCA_017312705.2 Penaeus japonicus | reverse complement strand
AACTCCATATGTAGGGTCTCGGGGGTCAGCCCGGACGGAATGAAAGCCGACAAATATTTATGTTTGAGCTTCCAGTATTTCCTCTGCCTCCGCTCCCCTTCATTCAAGTTTTTTTCTTTTCCCTTTTCTTCTTCTCTTCCTCCTCTCCCTTCTTCTTCTTCCTCCTTTTCCTGTTCCTCCTGTTCTCCCTCCTCTTTCTCCTCCTCCTCCTCCTCCTCCTCTTCCTCCTCCTCCTCCTCCTCCTCCTCCTCTCCTTCTCCTCCTCTTCCTCCTCCTTCCTCCTCCTCTTCCTCCTCCTCCTCCTCCTCCTCCTCCTCCTCCTCTTCCTATCCTTCCTCCTCCTCCTCCTCTTCCTCTTCCTCCCCCACTCCTCCCACCTCCTCCTCCTCCTCCTCCTCTTCCTCCCCCTCCTCCCCCACTCATCATCATCATCATCATCCTCTCCTTCCTCCTCCTCCTCCCCCTCCTCCTCCCCCTCCTCCTCCCCCTCCTTCCCCTCCTACTCCTCCCCCCTCCTCCCCCTCCTACTCCCCCCCCCTCCTCCCCCTCCTACTCCTCCTACTCTTCATCCTACTTCTCCTTCTCCTTCCTCTTCCTCTTCCTTTTTCTCTTCAAATTCACCCATTCGTCTTCTACTTTCCCTATGAGTAAAACAGGAAAAAGGCGAATAAACGCATTGATGAAGGACTGATTAGTTGAATGAATGAATGAATGAATGAATGAATGGCCGACGTAAAAGATTGAAACGCAATTGATAGGCGCCCCGGTCAGCTGCTCGAGTCTCCGTCGCCGTTGCATCAGGAACATCACCTTTACGGGTTGTGGGTGGGTCGGCGGCAGGGCGTGTGGGTGGGGTGCAAGTCCGCGGGGAAGAAGAGACAGAGGAAGTGGAACAAGAGAAGGAGGAGGGGATGGAGGAAGGAGATGGAGGAGGAGATGAAGGAAGAGGGAGAGGAGGAGGAGGAAAGGAGGAAGGAGGAGATGAAGGAAGGAAGGAAGGAAGGAAGGAAGGAGGAGGAAGGAGGAGGTAAAGATGGGAGAGGGAGAGGGAGAGGGGGGGGGGCGAGTAAGAGGGAGAAAAAGAGGAGAGAAGGAGAAGGAGAAGAAGAAATGGAAGTGGTCAAGGAGGAGGAGGAGGAGGAGGAGGGCGTGGCTAGGGGCAGCGAGCGCGGATGTAGTGCTGATGATGATGGCAGGCGGTGACCGGAGATGGGAAAGAAGCGGAGGGAGAGCGAGAGGGGGAGAGAGAGACTACGAAACTGAGGTTCAGAGAGCGACAGGGAGGGGTAGAATAAAGCAAGGGTGAGAGAGAGAAATGGAAGAGGGTGGGGAAGGAAGGAAAAGAAAAAAAAAAAAAAGGAAATAAAGGGAGAGCTTGAGGCGCAGGTAGAAGGGCAGACAAGGGCGCCAAACGGGTATTGCCTGCGCTGTCAAGGCCGTGGGAAGGAAAAGCAAGACAAACAATGTCCGCACGAGGGAGGAGAGAGAGAGAGGAAGAGAGAGAAAAAGATAGAGAGAAAGATAGAGAGAAAGATAGAGAGAAAGATAGAGAGAGAGAGAGAGAGAGAGAGAGAGAGAGAGAGAGAGAGAGAGAGAGAGAGAGAGAGAGAGAGAGAGAGAGAGAGAGAGAGAGAGAGAGAAGGGAGAGAAGGGAGAAGGGAGAAGGGAGAATGCGAGGTATCCGGAATGAATGGAGAAACAAGCAGGGAGAAACTCAAAGAGGGAGAGATTATGGGAAATAAGCGATCACAAGACTCTTTGGGGAGGAGGAGGAGGAGGGGGGGGGGGTGATGTGCTTAAGGGGTTGTAGGGGGGGGGGGAGGATAGGGCTTGGACACGATGACCGAGCATAATGTATCTTGGATTGATCGCTGGCAAAGTTTCCTAGGCGCGGGCCGTAACCTGGCTCTTTGTCAAAGCTTTCTCTCGCCCCCTTTTTTTAGGTATTGATTCCACCTTCGATATGAGTGTTGGCGAAGCACCCTCCCCCACCTCCCTCCCCTCCCCTCTCTCCCTATTTTGGGGTTAGAAAGGTGAAGGTAGGGAGAGGGTCACAGGGGAGGGGAAGGGGTTATTACTTGCACTTGCTCTACCCGAGTCCAATACACCTGCGGCCTTTTGATATGATCGAGTGCCTGCATTCTTGAACCGGGGGGCCACTGGCAGGTCTGTCGCGATGCGGCCAGAATTAACGGTTTTCACAGGGTTGTTTTCGCTATCATCTTTGGTATATATATATATATTATGTAACAGACACGCACGCGGACATGCATGTACACGCACACACTTACACACTTACACACACACACACACACACACACACACACACACACACACACACACACACACACACACACACACACACACACACACACACACACACACACACACACACACACACACACACACACACACACACACACACACACACACACACACACACACACACACACACACACACACACAGACACACACACAGACACACACACACAGACACACG
>BOPN01000853.1:170000-175000 GCA_017312705.2 Penaeus japonicus | reverse complement strand
CCTTTCTCTCCCTCTCCCTCTCGTTCTCTCTCTCTCTCTCCCATGCATTAAGTCCAGCCTATTTGCAGACTTTAGTAAGGCGGCCACATAAATGGCCACAATGTCTTACACACGATTTTCACAAGAACTTTAAGCAATTAAGAGTGGGAGGTTATGTCGAGACACATGATGTGGGAGCCAAAACAGACAGGAAAATTGAGAGGGAGCGGGAACGTGAGTGAGACGGGTAAGAGTGAGAGTAAGAGAGAAAGAGAAATGGGTGAAAAAAGATAAAGAGGGAGTGACAGTGAGGCATAGAGAGACAGACGTGTATATAAGTATTAGCGCGTGTCGATCCAGGAGAGGATGGTATAGTTAGTTAGATTCCTGCCGCACACGACGACCGCAGTTCATCACAAAAGCTATATGCCAAACCTGTGATTTTCGTTCCGGCCTGATGTCCGCCACGCGTCGGTCCCGTCCCTAACGAGAGAAATAAATTCGAAATGCTCGTTGATAATGGTGACGGCGGTTTACTTGTGGGGATTAGTGGTAGGGGTGGGGGGGAGGGATGGCATAGGGCGTGAGGGCGATAGACAAAAGGCACGCCAAGCCGTCACTTCGACACCGTGACGGGACAGGGCGAGTGGGCTTGGGTGCGCTCGAGGCAGTCACGTGCTAGTGGGTGGGCGGGCGGTTTGTGGCGCTTTGCTAGAGGGCTGGACGGAGGTTGGGCTGGGGTTGGGGGAAAAGCACTTCCAGACATGTGGTCAATGGAGAAAAGGGGGAGCCAAAAAATTACTGAATTATTTAATGGGACTTCTAGTGCTTTCTCCCTCGTTTCGAATGAAGGGGAGTTTGCGCACGATATTTTTGTTTGATATTGTAGAATCAGTGTCATTGGTACACGGTATTTGTCGTTCATGTTTTATCTGTTTTGTTTATCATGGTTATCACCAGATTTTTATTTGGAGACTGAAAATAGAATAAAAAGTAGATCCGTTTTCCGGAATTTCTCAGATATTTCGGATGACATTTCACACGGCCGTCACCGGATAGGGCAGCAGCAGTGTCGAAACAAGCAAACGGAAGAGGAGGATAAGAAGAAAACAGAGGCAAAATGTTTAAAAATGAATAGAGAATACTAGACGTGACCCACCAAGGATATACGAAACATTATCGCAATGAGCCACTTGAGTATAATGAGTGCAGGCCTGTTTGGATTGCGAGGGAGCGGGGTTCTCGGAAAGCCCCAAAAGAGGGAAGAGGAAGAAGAGGAAGGAGGGGAATGCGGGCAGTAGGGCATTGGGAAATACGGCAAAGGGTGTAGGGCACGTGCGAGGAAGGGAAGGAGGGAGGGAAGAAGGGAGGGGCAGGCGAGAAGGGCACAGTGTCAGCTGATTTAGGCTTTCAGGCATCGTAGCTTGATTTGCCGGTGCGTTGACACTTTTTCTATTGCGCGCTCACTTTTCCCCCTAGAGTGCAGCGCGACGGCGTTGCAGCGTTGATTTGACGTGTGGGGGTTGATCGGTTTGCTAATGGAGTTCTCGAATCATGTCCTGTGAGGCGATTCCTTCAGTATGTTCACAATACGTGTGAAATTTAGTGATTGTATGGTACGGGTGTCTTATCGCCGCGTCCAATTTCCTTTTGTTTACATCCATGACGTAGGCTGGGGAGGGGCGTGACGTCGGCGTGGTCGTGACGCAAGGAGAGCTCGTGGGTTGCAGGTGTCAAGGAAGATAAGGGCGGGCAAGAAGTGTCTGCTTAGACCAGAAGTGAGGCTGCGTCTTTTTTGAGGGCCAAGACGCTCGTGATGCAATTAAAGAAGTGGACCTCTGCTTTAGGAGAGAGAGAAAAAACTTAGGCTGCCTGTTCTAGTTTCTTCCGCTGCTACTCCACTTATGCTCTTAGCAACCGAAACGGCGTAGCAACCCTCGGCGCTACTGACTTCATCCCTGCCGTTTCCCTCCCCTCTCCTCATTCCTTGTCCCCCTACCCCGGCTCCCCCCCCCTTCCCCCGGCTCCCCTCTCCGTTTTATGTCCCCATATGTCAGCCTGTGTCTCTCGCACCCTGCTTCCACACCGGGGGCTTCCTGCGCGAGAGGTCTTCCGCTTTTGCCTTTTTATCGGGGCTTCTTTGCTCGAGTCATTTCGCCCGAGTCATTGCGGATCCCTTGGCTTTGGCGATCCTTTATCCTCTTCATGTTGTGTTTCCTCCTCGTCTTGCCTTCCTCTCACAATCATATCCGAGGAAAGTAGGTGATGGGTAGATGCACCTTCGTGTCCTTTCTTCCGTGGAAACTTACTCTCCCTCCCTCCATTCATCCAACCATCCTTCCCTCCCTCCCCCCATTCATCCAACCATCCTTCCCTCCCTCCCCCCTCCCCCCCCTCCCCCTCCCCCTTCCGCACCCCACTCCTTCGCTTCAGCATTCTCCGGGTTCGGGTTGTGGATAAGTAGAAAAGTGTGAAATGCCAAACTGTATTTGAGGTTGGGGAAACTATTGATTTTCCCCCCTCTGTGCTTTGGAACGACCAAGATTATTGTGTTTGTTGATCAGACTCGCACTGTATGTAGCACAAGTACACGCTAACATAACAACAAGCGCGGATACACGAATGGTAACTCCGGGACGATGTTATCAAAGCCATCACATCAGACATTTATTATATCTTATCGCTATCGTTGACCTCGTTGAGAGTATTATCTTTGTTTTCATTGTTTTCTTTCTGTTTTATGTTACATGCTGTACAAGTTTCTTCCCCTTGGTGTATCGTTGCTAAACAGTAAGTCTCCGTGATTGTACTCGTGTTTGCGCTTCTTTCCCTGATTTCGTCCTCTCCTCCCTCACTCACTCTGAACTTTTTGTCCCCTGCTTGATCAGAAATTCTAATCCACAAGAAACAAGTAGTTCGAGATAGAGAGTTTGAGACTAGTGCCCAGGAAGACCTCACTCGACACAAGGAACACCAACCAAAGAACAGCAATAAACACCTTTTTCACAGCCAGAGTTTAGGGTTTCGTACCTGGTAACCTAGACCTTTACTCTCGCTTGGCGACAGAGAACGCCACACATTGTCATGGTTTGCCTGCTTCTTGGAGCTGCTTGGTAGTGATGTGGTTTACGTTGTCGTGCTGAACACAGTGATTTTTTCCGTCTGGTGTACTTCGCTATGGTAGATTGGTAACAGTGTTTCCCCTTCCGCAGATAAATTTAACAAAGCAATAGAACAGTAAAACGAAGGAGAGAGAAAAAAAAGAACTTAAAAGTATGGAAGTAAGAGAGAAGAGTGGTATATTTTGGAAAGTGTTCAGTGTAGAAGGATCAGGAAAGTGAGCCAAGTGATATGTAGAGACGGGCGAGTGTGAGGCCGAGTGACACGCAGAGTGCTTGAACCCGGACTAACATACAGATTATAAAGTGTTGCATACCTATCTTGCAGGCTATGAAGACCAATCACAAGAAGGTGAGTAGGACTGCGCTATATTGCGTATTCGCTTTCTTCTATATGATTGTCATTTTATTCCTTCTTATGCTTTGCCTCTTTCCCTTCTCCCTGTTTTGTGTTTCCTTATTCCCTATTTCTCGTGCGTTTTCTCTCTTATCCCCCTCTGCCGCTCTCGTCACCCTACCCGACCGCCCTGAGAGGCGGGGCACGACAGCCGTCAGCTGGACCGCGTCACACATTAAACCTACCTGAACGGTGCCTCCTAGAGACAGTATCCTCAGCTGGGCTAGACTACCACTACCTGGGGCTATACTTCATGTACTTCCACTTTTCAATCCATCTTGAATCCAACTACGATCCAACTCGGATCTTAATATCAACACTATAACACGCATTCTCCCTGATCCACGTGGGACACGTCGCCTTTACAGCGTCTCTCTTGCATACGGTCTATGCATGAGCGTGCTTGGATGTCTATACTTAAGATTCTCTCTCTCACTCTCTCTCCCCCTCATTTCCTCTCCCTCCCTCCCTCCCTCCCCCCCTCCCCCTCCCTCTCTCTCTCTCCCCTTCTCTCTCTCTCTCTCTCTCTCTCTCTCTCTCTCTCTCTCTCTCTCTCTCTCTCTCTCTCTCTCTCTCTCTCTCTCTCTCTCTCTCTCTCTCTCTCTTTCTTCCCCCCCCCCTCCATCCATCCATCCCTACCCTCCCTCCCTCCTTCCCTCCCTCCTTCCCTCCCTCCCTCCCTCCCTCCCTCCCTCCCTCCCTCCCGTATCCCAAGGCAATTCCCTCCTTTGTTTCCCATCACGTGACGTTAATTCGTGTAGCAGCATGAGCATGACCATGAATGAGTTAGCGGCTTCGTAGTGTTAGAAAGGGGAGGGGAAGGAGGGGGGGGGGGTAGGAAAGGACTGTAGACAGGATGTGTGGAGGATAAGGGCGTGTCTCTCGTCTCTCGATGAGGTCGTCTTGAGATATAATGTATTAGAGGCGGTACAGCGAGTCATTTTATTTGGGCGTGGGGTGGGGGATGGTGCGGTGTGTTTCTTCGTAGAGTGCAAGAGAGAGAGAGAGAGAGAGAGAGAGAGAGAGAGAGAGAGAGAGAGAGAGAGAGAGAGAGAGAGAGAGAGAGAGAATCCAGACAAATGCCATCAGAATCGTATGACTCGACTTAGTCTGGCGAGAAAGGAAAAGAGGGCACAGAGCGATAATCATATACTGATACTAGCGATATTTCATCCTTGGGAGTCTTATTCAGTCGCGTGCGCGTGAGGGTGTTGGCATTACGGGCGAGGGAGGGGCAGGGGTAGGGGGAGGGATTAGGGGTAAAGGGAGAGAAGGATGGATGGATGGATGGATGGATGGATGGATGGATGGAGAGATTAATAGAGATAGATAGAGAGATAGATAGAGAGATAGATGGGTGCGTGGACGGAGGAAAGGAAAGGACGGAAGGAAGGAAGGACGGAAGGAAGGAAGGGAGGGAGGGAAGGGAAAGGGAGGAGGGGAAGAAGGGAATAGGTGGGGGAGGGAGGGAGGAAGGGATAAGGAATAGAGATAGGGGAGGGGGA
>BOPN01000853.1:150000-152500 GCA_017312705.2 Penaeus japonicus | reverse complement strand
TTTTAGTGATGATGACAGTCTTCACTATGATGATGGGCGGGGACTTTCCCTGGAGGAGTTTGTGCGTCACCTTAGAGACAAGGGACGGCAAGGACTCTACCATGACTATACACAGATTAAGAGTCGACCTCCAGATGGAACTTTTGAAAATTCCAGGTGAATATTGAGAAATATAACTCCAGTTTTTGTTGATCATCTTCATCACTATCATTATTGATGGTAAAGGTTCACCTTAATCATTATCAGGCTTGGAAAAAACTGAAACTGAAAAAAAATTAAAGTAAATATATTTTTAAAGATTAAGATAAGATATTATATTACAGTCCTGTATTTATGTAATCTTTTTTTTTATATCCTTTTCCATAGAAATGTTTATGAAAACCTTTATTTTCATTGCTGTGTTTATAATTTTATTTGTTTATTGAATTTGTAAAAAGGATGAGTTTCATTAAATCTTTTAACCCATTCCCGACGGGGGAATTCTAGCCTTGAATGTCCAAATGCCGGGGCGTTCGAATTATTAGGCCTAAATCAATTGAATGGCTGGCACAATACTGTGCCGCCCGGCAACTGGGCTTTTGAATACGCGGTACACATGCTGTACCACCCGTCCTGTGTGGGTTAATAATACTGTAATCAAAAATGAATATCTGAGAATAAAAGCATCATGACATTTAAGAAAATAGATATGATGGATGAATGAATGCATTGACCTGCATAACTTATTTAACTTGATTATGAAATACACATTGAATCCATTGTATACTTTTGTGAAATTAAAAAAAAAATTATTCTGTTCATTCATTATATGTTAAGTAGTAAAATTTACAGGTGACAAGAAAGATTAGGTTAAGATAATATTTTTTTTAATTTTTTGGGAAACATTTACCAGGATGATTAAACAATTTCTAGTTTCTGAGTTGGTTAAGTCCATAACCTGGGAAGTGTTGCAGAATAAGTCATTCCTCAATAGGCAGGAGCATATCCTGAAGTGCTCATATTACAGATTTTAAGATAATAGCCTACACAAACTAGTGTGTGTATTGTTGAATTTCCTCTATCTTATTTGAAATCATGATGATTTCCATTATAATAAGTTATTTTCCTCTGATTATAATGAGTTTGAATAGTTGTTTGATTTTCATCATGCCAACCAACCCTGATCATTGTTATTGGTGTTGAGATTATAATTTATTGTAGTTATAGTTGTAGGAACCTGATTATGATTTAGCAATTGTTTTAGATACAGTACTTTTATATGCATTATAAGAAAAACAATTAATTGGAAGAACTATTGATTTACAGGAAAAGATGGAACCAGATTAAAAATAGATACACAGACGTCCTATGTTTTGATCACTCACGGGTAGTTCTGAGCGCAGAGGATGAAGAGGGGCACACTGACTACATTAATGCTAACTATGTTGATGGCTACAAGCAGAAGAATGCCTTCATCTCTACACAAGGTAATCATTTTTAGAAATATGTGAAAGAAATATTGACCATATACATTTATGATATATATATATATGTATATATGATATATATGATAGATATGATATATAATATATATGATATATATGATATGTAATATATATGATGTTTATATGATATATATGATATATAATATATATATTATATAATATATATATATATATATATATATATATATATATATATATATATATATATATATATATATATATATATATATATATATATATATATATATATGTATGTATGTTTATATATAGAGAGATATACATATATATATATGTGTGTGTATATATATGTATATATATTTATGTATATGCTTTATGAGAACTAGATATGACTATGCAGGTGCAATTATAATGGTTAAAGTAGAAATTGGCTTGTTTACTTTTTTTGATGTCATAGTGAGAGTGCCTGATTTTACAGCAAATACTCATTCTTTGAAATACATTCCTCTGATTTCAAATCTTGTTCTCTATTAGTCATATACTATACTGCTTGACTACATTTCTATACAAATGAATATGTTTTGCCTTCCAAAAGGTCCTCTACCTGGAACGTTTGGAGACTTTTGGCGAATGATCTGGGAACAGAGAGTGTGTGTAATTGTAATGACTACCAGAGCAGTAGAACGAGGTAGAACCAAATGCGGGCAGTACTGGCCTGTTGAACAAGATGGTCAGGTGTCACATTCACATTTTACCATCAAGAACACCCATGTCTATCAGTACAGGGATTATACTGTTTCTACTCTCACGATTGTAGATAATAAGGTATGTGTCATTAAACTTTTTCATTTTTACTGAGAGTGATTATTTGACAACTGTAAACAAGAAAATGTGACTTTCTATGGAAATTTTGTTTTATATTTGCAAAATATTTAAGGAAGAAAGGCATTGTACATCAGGTTTAAAAGAGATAATAATCTTTTTTTCACAACTTTTTAAGAGTGGCGATGAAAGAAAGGTGGAACACATGCAGTTTACCTCATGGCCAGACTATGGTG
>BOPN01000853.1:140000-145000 GCA_017312705.2 Penaeus japonicus | reverse complement strand
TACTACTACTACTACTACAACAACTTCAACTAATACCACTACAACTACAACACTATAACTACTATTTTAATTACCATTAATTAAATAATAATTTTCATTCTTAATATAGTTATAATCATTATTTATAAATACAGTGGTGTTTTACAGCCTCATGTGATCATTTGTGAGTATGTAATAACAAATAAAACTGCATTATGAGGGTATAATATGTAAGTGTAAATTGTGTACATTGATAATGCTACAAATATAGTTGTTGTTTGTAAGCTATTCTTGTTAATAGTGTATATACTTTAAACATACCTTGTAAATCTTCTATACAAATAGGGATTTCCTTTTGTGAGTTTGACTTCAAGCATTTGGGTACATGTTGAGGGTATTTATGTGAGAGACAACTTATGATATTCAGAATTGGGTCAGTTGTTCTTGCATCGGTCATATTGCTTTGGCCACATGGAATCAATGATATTAGGGTCATAAGGGAAGAAATCCAGTTGATATTGGTTAGGAATGGGAACCCCATTACAGTTTTGATAGATACGATTTTTTTCTGTGTATATATATATTTAGCTTTGAGTATTTCAAAGTGATTTTTGTGTATTACCCAGAAAGATTAAAAGACCACTTTTTGATTTGTATGTATTGTGTTTAAAAGTTATTCTTTCACTTTTTTATTCATTTAATGTTTATTTCACATTCATTAAAATAAACTACCTACGGAATGTTTTTATTTTCAAATTTGCACTTTCTTTAACTTCAGTTTTAATAAACATAAGGTACAAACTATTAGATAAAGATAATGGTGGCCTAAGAAAAAATCAGAATTGTCTATAGCCAATATTTATTTCTTCTGCAATGAGAATACATAAGTTGTACGACCAAGATTTTCGACTTAGTGTGGGGTATACCCTGGAATGCATCGCACAACTCAAGTGTATGAGTGTCAGGAGTGACACATCACCAAAGATGTAACTTTTTATAATACTTTTGTACATACTAGTCAAATATCTAAATAAAATCTTCTTTCTAAATCATGTTGTTTGACACCTTAAATGTTATTTGGCATGGATGATATATTAGGAAAGAAATTTAGATCATTAGTGCGTGGAATGGATGAGTGATTTGTACATGAAAATACTATGGTCTGTCTCAGCAGTAAGATGTGTGGAAACAAACTCCAGTATATACAAATCTTTACGAAACACTCTTGTCCATTCTATTATTCATTATCCATTCTATTATTATTGACGAATAACTAAGACTAGAAAAAAACAAAGATTTACTAAGACACTTGCTTTATGTCTTATGGCTCTTTTGTCATATCTAATATATAAATATATAGATAGATAGATAGATTGATATATATTATATATATATCTATATATCTATATATCTATATATATAGAATGGCAGTCATTTCATTACTTTAATTGAAGTTTCATGATAGACTTCACACATACAGAATACATTTTAGTTATAGAACTTTCGTCTGCAAATTATAGTTTCACTATCATCCAAGGAAAAAATAAACAAGAAATCGTACATATATCAATCAACATAATTTTTATGCTTATCTGACTAATTGTCATTCTCTCCTTATTCATGTATGTATGCATGTATGTATGCGTGTGTTTGTGTATCTTTTCCTTTTTAAATTATTTTTTTCTTTTCTCTCATTTTTGTGTAAATGCATGTGCATGTGCTTGTACTCATGTGTCCGTATGACTGTGTATTAAAAAAGTGTCACATTTTACATGCAATTTGTCCGAAACCTAATATTTAATTAATCATTGGGAAACATCACAGGCTTAGATGTTGTTGAACCAGTTCATGCACCAGTTCATGCATTTATAACCGTTTTAGTAATTGATAAGGGAATATGCTGCCTATTTTGAATATCCGAAAAATACATTTGACACGTTTCCTTAAAAAAAAAACGCGTTTCGGATGAAGTTTTAGCGTCATTTGTGAAATGCTCTGATTTATTAGATGCTGAGGTGGAATCATGTTAAGCATTTGTATTTCACAATTAGATGGGACGTTAATCACGACTGAATTAAGTTTTGCACCAAAAAATATCCAAAAGGTACTGCAAATATATGGTAATTTGATTTCTATCAAATATTTCATTTATGCCATTTGTGTTTCTAAGTTATGCACTATGGTTTAGATTATCTGGTCTGTTAATGAATCATATTGTAAAATGGTCATTTCTAGTATCAATTAAATCTAGATCTTCATGGAAAGACATAGTTAATAAGAATTAGGTTAATTATCTTACTCAGTGCAGATAAATTCTTAGTTCAAAATAACATTCAGACAAACTGAATTTAAAATGTTAATATCATTATGTATTTTTCCCAACTGCCAACTATTGAACACAAAGTCTATATCCTAATATCAAATCGTACACGTGTAGGAATTCGTTGAATCAAGCGCACTGAAAACAACTACCAAGTCAGCCATCTACAACCGGAGTGACGTATGGTCTTAAGAGGGGGCCATTTACTCCGAAGAAAACGCTCGTGAACTGACATTTAAAAAAAAATGTAGTAAACGCTGGTTTAATTTTCCTCCCGGAACAGGATATCCGTCTTGAACCAGCGACGTGCAGCTTTGAACTTGATCTGAAACCGTTGAGCCGCAAAAAATTTCTCTTTAACTATATCTCTAACTCTACTATCTTTCTACTTCAGTTCTTAGCCAGAATTGTTATTGCTATCATCATCAGTAAATCAATACCATAAGTCAGGGGCGGGCAACCTCCGGTCCGCGAAGGGGGCTCGGGGTATCTTTAACTCGAGGCACATAGAAAGCATGCTTCTTATTGTCTTTGCGTTTTACCAAACACTTTAATGCAAATCAAGGAAACTGCAGCAAATATAGAGATTCATTTTACAATTATATAAGTACTTTAGAATATATGCCGCAAGGTAGAGCAGTGGTTATAGTGCCGACTCCCATCCCCATGGTCGGCAAGTCGAGCCCCGTCCAAGCTCGTGAATTCCCACTGTCACCAGCCGGTCACCGCCGTGTCTGGGCATCACGGTGGGAAGGACCATGCTCAGGTCGAGTCAACACTCGTTGGCACATTCTCACACGAGTCAGCACACGCGGACACAGGCGGGCTCTCCTCATTTAACACTCTGGCCGGTGGGGTGCTCATGGTATTCTCATCCGGCCCTCACTCTGAAATGGTCGCCCGCCCCTGCTCTAAGTCATTCTATATCTGCAGCACGACCTTCACACAATTTTTGTAAGCTATTTTAATATTCCCTGTAGACTGAAAATAATGAGAGACGATGAGAGAAAAAAAATACAATACATTAAATATTTATGCAACACAAGAATAAAGTAAGTAAGGTCTGCGATAAAATCACCCCCCACCCTTAAGGGCCGATGACTGCCTGAAGAGAAGGGAAAGGATATCCTATATACTCTATAATATTATTATTATTAATTTTTTTTGGATGGGATAGGGTAGGGAGTACCCGCAGACCCCGGCAATATTGCCATTTGTTTTTCAGTTGATGTGAACGCTCATAAGTTTATACGGGTATGCACGTGCGTGTTTCTGTATGTATGTATTCGTGTGAAACTATCCCTCTAACTGTAATCTCACAAGATTTTCAGTGATTTATGAAGACTATCGGGCTTCTGGTACGAGGAATCTAGGGATTTACTGATTGATGATTCATCTAATAACGAGATGGATATTCTACTTTCTTGGGGTGTAATGTATATGATTGTGTTTGAAATTTCCAGCACTTAGTATTCATGCTATTGCCAAACATGATCAACAGCATTGGTAAACATATGAAAACTGTAAAAGAAGGCTGGCAATTAAAAAAATATATAACTAGCAACAGCACAAGGAAAATTGTCAATTTGGTAGAGCGTACAATAGTTATGACAACGGCCATAGCAGAAAAATAATTTCTCACAGTAATGACTACAGTAGAAATAGCAAAACGTATCCTGGTCAAAAAACAACAAAAACATATATACAGTATGTATATATACATATATTTATATATGTATATATATACATATATATACATATATATATATACATATATATACATATATATATACATACATATATATATATATATATATATACATATATATATATATATATATATATATATATATATATATATATATATATATATATATATATATATATATATGTACATTCATAAATTGCGGAAGCGTTACACGTTATAACAGTAAGATTGATAATTACATTAATGATAGTAATAATGGTAATGATTGCGATAATAATGATTGCGATAATAATGATAGTAATAATAATGGTAATGCTAACACTAATAATGATAACAATACTGCTACTATTAATAATGATGATAATAATACTAACGATATTACTGATAATGATAATGACAACAATAATAGTAATAACAATACCGCTACAACTCCAACAACTTCTGACAGAGAAAGAGAGAGAGAGAGAGAGAGAGAGAGAGAGAGAGAGAGAGAGAGAGAGAGACTTTTGACTTTGACGTGTTTATTAAGACAAGTGATTACATACATCTCAAAACCTTACAACTATGTCAACAAGTTGAAATATATACAGAACAAAAGGCGGTTTAATCACAAGCATACACAGTTAAACGTTCACATATCAGGAGAGCGAAATGACAGTATAAATCATCACCCTCAGCATGCTAAGTCCTCTCCTGAGGTCACATGATTACATTCTTGAAAATGTGACGCACATATATGTTAATAAAACATACGTATGTTCCTGGAGGAAAGAATTTTTCAGAAAGTCTAAAAATATGTTTGTATTCAACAGGATGATGTATCATAAATGATATTCATCCACATCTCAATAATATCCTACTCGGGCTATCATAGTCTCGGTAGAAGGGAAGTCACAATCGGATATACATAGTCGTCAACTACAATTATGTGGTCGATGCGAAGTGTTTGTACTTCTTCAATATTTCTATTACCTGGCCATTTCTAAACATCCA
>BOPN01000853.1:130000-132500 GCA_017312705.2 Penaeus japonicus | reverse complement strand
TGATTTGCGCACCTGACGCGGGCGCCGGTATCAGTGCCGGGGTGACGGGGCGCGCGGGGGGAGGGCGGGTGGGAGGGGGAACAGGGGCATTGCAGGGGCTAGAAGGAGGAGGTGAGTAGGATGTGAGGACAAGATGAGTGTATCTGTAGGATATTTCATTAATCGCCATTCTGGGCACGACTAGTTCGGCATGCGTCCAGAGGCAGGAGGAAGTCCAGTGAAAACAATGATGTTACTTTGGGGATGGAGGGAAATTCCCATTCGAAAAAAAATAAAAAAAATCATGACCCAACAAGAGATGCCCCGAGGTAAAATTAGATTCCACTACGATGAACTTGAACTAATAATTTTTTGTTCCCGATGGCAATATTAAAGACTTTGATGCCGATGACCGACCCTGTATCTCCCTTTATCCCCCAAATAATGATATTGTCATCATCATAATCATTCCCTTCATTATCATGATCATCATTGCACGTTCAGTATATGATTCGGTACCATCCTAAAAGTTATGCAATTGCATGAATATCAAACTTAAGGTATTGTTTCGTCCTTAGATATATGTCACATCTAAAGTGTGAATAACTATTTGTATACATAGTTATATACGGAATTAAGATGCGCACGAATTCCATTTCATCTCACGTTGGTATTTCATAGTGTATAATAAGCATGGACGATGAAACAAGTGACATCATAGTTTGGAATGATACCTTTTAGTCACGATATTGTAAGATCTGACTAAGACTTGCAAGTCGTGGGTTTGATAGCATAGGATTTAACTTCTCGGTCTTTCTTTTATACTGTTCATTATCATGGGTCTTAGAGGGATAAATGGTTTTGATTATTGTTACTCTAATCATCACGTTTTTGTTTTGTTATTTTGTTTTGTTAGCCCTATTATTGTGATCATTGTCACAGATGTCATTATTGTAGTTATTATCATCATTATCGATATGGTAATTATCATTATTATCATTGTCATCTATATTACTACAATCATTATTACTATCATCATCACTATTACTCCTCTGTTGCCATTATTATTATTATCATCATCATTATCATTATCACTATCATCTTTATTATATTCATTACGATTATATTTGCTATTGTTATCATCATCATCATTATCATTATCAATTTAACAATCATTATTATAATTATCATTAAAAGATTATCCTCATTTTCATTAAAATTGTTATCATCATTACCATCAAAATTGTTATCGCTATCATTACCTTCATCATTATCATCATGACTGCTGATATAGTTAATGATAACTAATAATAACTAACGATAAGATAATGTAAAAGTTTTATGGATCAGGAAAAACAAAATCGAAAAAATATTGCAGAAAAAAACACTAAGAATGCTAATATTGGCAACAAAGATAATGAATATAAGGATGAGGAGGATAAGGATTATTGATAATTATGATGATAATAACAATTGTAATGAGGATAATGATAATAGTAATTATGATGATAAAAGTGGTAATGATAATAATAATATGACTAATAATAATGGCAACGATAATAATGAAGATGATAAAAAAAAAGATAATAATGATTACGATAATGACAATGAAAATGATAATGATGATGTAACAGTAATAATAATAATAATGATCATAATGATTATCATGATAATAATAACAGAGGTGATGATCATGATAGTGATGAAAAGATACAAGTAAGCATTTCATTTTTAGGAGATTGCAAAAGATTATCAAACAGATAAAAAGGTTCAATAAAATGACTAGAGTGAGGCGTTTCCTCAACTTTTCTTCCCCTTCGTCTATACTCTTCTTGCCTTGACCCAAACGTGAACCTCTTCTCCTGGCCTTTTTATCAACCGAAATTGTTTAATAGACCATTAAGTTTTTTTTCTCTCTCTCACTCCTGGAAAATACGTATAATTAATCGTGCGCCGAGATAACGGAACGGCGATAAGTGACGAGTGCACAATCGTCAGTCTCGAGATTAAAAAGGTTTTCGATCCAGTCAAGGCCGCCAATCCTTCTTCTAGAAACAAAATAGCATCAGGTGATAGAGGATCGCGTTATCGGCATTTAGTTGCTTATTCGGATTCTACCAATTACAAAAGGGTTTTATTTTTGTGAATAAGCATTTGTTATTAACTAGTGGTGTTTTTTTTCTTCTTTTTTGCTGTTATAGTAATTGTTATTAATGATTATCATCATAACTGTTACCTTTAATATATTTTTGTAACTATTGTCATTCTTTTGATTATCATCATTTTCACCGTTATCATTACTATCAAAATCATTATTATGATCAATATATAACTATCATTATCATTATCCTTACTGTCATTATCATTGTTATCATCATAATCATCATCATCATCATCATCAATGCTATCATTAGAATAATAATTATTACTAGGATTACTCGCGGTCTCTTGATCACTTCAAAGTCTCTATAATATCAGTTATTGAGAAAATGAACACGCTAATACACATGGTAAAGGACAT
>BOPN01000853.1:107500-125000 GCA_017312705.2 Penaeus japonicus | reverse complement strand
TTGCAAAGGCATATTGGCATTCTGGGGTACACTGTGGCATGTTTATAATAATCAATGAGGGCACCGGCCTTAGAGACATCACTGACAATATACACGATAAAGCAATAACAGAAGAAATACCAATGATAATAGATTATAAAAACAAACATGATAAAAACTAAAAATAACAATAACGATAAACCAAACAATCAGAATAGTCTAGCCTAACATTATTATTAAATTTTCTTTCCACCTTTCTTCACCACCATAGAAAACGAAACCAGCAGGCGTATACTGGACAGGGGACACTTTAGATGCAACACACTTGGGTGAAAAGTGTCCCCAGAAGTCCATGCTGGGACACGTTGGGTCTGGTAGCGAGGATTGTCTCAATCTCAACGTCTATACACCTTATGTGAGTCTCTGTAATACTGATCCATTTTGTCGAGTGAAATATGAATGTTTTAAGTTCTGTGATATCCACACATGAAGAATTCCTTTCCAAAACATTTCACCTCGTTTTCTCTCGATCAGCTACCGACAGAGAACAAGGATCCTTTACCTGTCATGATGTTCATACACGGAGGAGCCTTCATCTCCGGAGACTCATCCCTGTACATGCCCACGAAGTTGCTCGACCGGGACGTCATCCTCGTCGTCATCCACTACCGCCTGGGAACCCTCGGTGAGTCTGAGGGGGTTTCTGAGGTTCTGCTGGGACAGTTCGCTCCAGGATGAGAGGTTCGGTGCAGTTCGAACCTTGGGTGAATATGAGAAGATTCTTTGTGGGTTATGACGGGGTGGGGTGGGTGGGGGTGGGGGAGGGGGCGATGCTTAAGCTTAAGGCGATGTGGTGGAGCAGAGTTTTGAGGGGATGATCTACGGTCTTTTCTGTATTTTATCTTTCCTGTCATGCACACATTACAATGGGGAATTTGCATTCTTCGCAAGACGACAGTTCACACATTTCCTATTAATATATTTCCCATCAGCTATCTCCTCGGCGCATAATGAGCTTCCGTAAGCGTCAGCGCAAAACCTGCAGCGAGGCATTTTACGAGAACGTGCCTGTAGCCCATGCGCCAATTTTGATCAAGTTGAGCAAATTGGGTGAGCGATTCGAAGATGATGCATTTGAATGCTGCAGGCCTTCAACAGTCTTTAATGGTTATACTCTGTGCTAACATTCCGCTCATCATAACATGTTTAGTATTTATGATTTTCCTATTATATTCTATAATCTCATTTTTTTCCGGTTTCCCTTAGGACATCGAAAACAATCACATTGGTACATCGTTCTTTTCCAATTTTTTTGTTTTATAACTAGAACCTCTGCTGCTCCTACGGTTGTTATTTGTGCAAGAATCTCCGCGTTCTTTTATCTTACATATACATTGTTACGACCGAGTTTGAGCTCCAGAACCCATTTTACTGCTAGGTTCTATTCCTAACATCTGTGAAACTTAGCGATGTTTGTCCCCGTGGGTATGCAACTTTGTTCCCTCTGTGTAATTTCTATAAAGGCATCAGATACCTGCCTCTTTGCTTGTATTGTTTGTATGGGCAACTAATGTTACCCATGGTAATAAGAAAAAACGAAATATTACAGGTTAAGGAATATTCGTAATTATTTCAGAAATCACTAACGTCTAAGCGAGTTCCAGGACAATTACACGACTTCACGTTCTACCACGCTTCCCCGCTGAGTACAGGCGCAAACACGTTGCACTACAAATTTCGATCGATATTGATAGAGTTTTTTTTTATCAATTGCAATTACCTGTAGCATTTATTCATTAATGGTATTATAAGGAGAGTAAACACCATCGGAAATACATATTTATATTCAAAATATATATAAACTAAACTTCAAATAGGAAAGGAGGAATATCATCATCTGGCAGCTCAGAATGTGTATAGGATTCGTAGGGGTGCTTAGAGACCCCTTTAGTTGCCGTTGCGACATTTCGGTTTTCCGAGAATGAGACTGCCGTAGTTATTCGCCTGCCATAGTGAAGACAAGCCCGCGCGAAGCATCTGCTATGCACATCTGTCTTATCCTTATCCTTGACCTTCCGCTGAGCCAGTGGACGTCCCTTATATGCTTTGGTGAATCTGGCCCCAGGCTCGTTCCTGTATCTCACGTCAGTCCGAGAGAACAAGAGATTGAGAAAGCACATACGTATACACTCTAGTCATTATTTTGTAGCTGGTACTACCAACATGCCATGGAAATCAAAAAGAATTGTGCAAGCGAAAGCCGCCTCAGAAATTCGTCTTAAGAAGCGGCAGTGAGCTTGAGAGGTGAACAGGAGCAGATTTTTAGAACTGTTCCCCCTTCACCAGCAGCACCATCACGTGAGCCTCAACCATGGCCATCAAGAGTTATGAGGAGAGCGGATACAACAGACGAGCGTAGAGACAACCAAAAAGAGTCGTACATAAAAAAAAAAAAAAAAAAAAAAAAAAAAAAAAAAAAAAAAAAATCAGACATATCTGATGGTGTGCCCGAAGTGCAAAAAGGATTCACTGCAACGTCCCGTGTGTCCGTCAGGTATGGTGCTGTACTCTCTCCGAGTGTCAGTTGTGCAGTGAGGAAGATCACCATTGTGCATCGTGCCAAACTGAACCAGGAGGTAAATTTGATGTGAACGTGAAATCGGTAGAATTTGCTCTAGCAAACAGTGGCTACACAACCAGTATTGCAAAGGCTTAAGAGGCACTCAGTCGTACACGCACGATGGTACGCGACTTCATCGCCGGCAATGAACCAGGATGCCCTGCAAGGAAGGACATTGCAGTGACGTGCAATGGGACGAATCAAAATACAGAGTGGTGCCAGTTGCCCATCTTGGCACTGGACTAGTGCTAGACTATGAGGTACTGTCTAAATTCTGCAAATACTGTCTAACACCAAAATGATGAAGGGGACTGGCATAGTGCTCATACCACAGTGCCAGAAAAATTATGATGGTAGTTCTCCTGCCATGGAAGTGGAAGGGTGGAAACGGCTGTGGAAAAAGATCCATTGATAAATGGAAATTCCGCAACACACCAAAGGTGTCTAAGGCACACACAGCCATTGTGAATAAGGAGGTGTATGGAGGAATACATAAATCACGTGGCGGGGAGGGTGGGAAAAGCATTGAGGGATTTTGTTCAAATGAAGAGCAACATAGGTGAAGGTGTTGGAGGGAGTGAGCGAGGAAGTCTTAACCAAGGTACCAGGAATACTATAGGCATGACATTGTAAACAACAAAGGAAATGCAAAAGGGATAAAGAAGGCGATTTTGGCGACATTGTAGCATGATCTGTTCCCTGAAGGAGAAACATCGTAGTGCTTTTACAACAGACTTATTTCATAAGGAGATGTGCCGCCACCCCATCAGAGAAGAGATAAACAACGAGCTGGCGGAAATATATATCCGATACAGCACAGCCGAGCTGCTGTCAAGGTGCGCTGGCCTTACACGGATCGCCAAGAGCCTAGACTCCATCTTACGGTCCACAGCAACAGAAAAAAATTCTTCTGGAGTGACAGACTGCATTACCTCGTTGCAAAGGTCATATTGCGGTTCAACGATGGGTATGGTCAAATTTGAAGGAAACTCCAATGATTTCGGTAGATTTTAATGTACTTTTGGACTATGAGTCTCTGTGTAGACTTAATACAAATGGGAAACTAGGGAACTTCGGGTATAATCATAACAAAAATATATCAGTATGGTGGACTTTCAGAGCGTATGCGTAACCGAAGAACGTTCAATCAATATATCACATTTGATAAATCTATACTTCATCATATGTGTTTTTTTTTAATTATTTTCATAATTTTACTCTTAGGTTTCTTCTGTCTCAACAACGATGATGCTCCTGGCAATGTTGCTTTGTGGGACCAGATTGAAGCTATGCGATGGGTAAGTCAATCGCGTTTCTTCCACAAGTTAGTAAGATAGTTTTATCTCTCTCTGTCTACCCACCTCTCTTTATATATATATATCCACCCATCTATCAGTTTCATCTCTCTGTTTATATCCACCTCTCTCTTTCTATCTATTCATCCATCACTATCTCTCTATCAATATCTATCTGTCTACCACTGTATAATTCTTTCCTTCTCCTCCTATTTCTTCTATCATCTCTCCTCTCTAATCTCTTCTACCTTTTCTTCTATTCCCATCTTTATCCTTTCACCTCAGATACGTGACAACATCGCAGGTTTCGGTGGAGACAAGGACCGCGTCACCATCTTCGGCGAGAGCGCGGGATCTGCCTCGGTGAACTACCACATGATTCTGCCGGAGTCTCGAGGTGAGTCCGGTGTGGGTGTGACGTGTAGGTGTTGGACTGTAGGTGGGTGAGAATTCTGATGTGGGTGAGTGACGTGTGAGCGAGTGACGTGTGGGTGAGTGACGTGTGGGTGAGTGACGTGTGAGCGAGTGACGTGTGAGCGAGTGACGTGTGGGTGAGTGACGTGTGGGTGAGTGACGTGTGAGCGAGTGACGTGTGAGCGAGTGACGTGTGAGCGAGTGACGTGTGGGTGAGTGAGGAGTAGTTGAGTGAGATGAGGATGGAACCTGAAAAATCATATCAAACTCAACATCGCGATCCCATAGGTTTTGCGATGATTATCCGAGCTTCGAATTACAATTGTTGTTGTCATCATTGTTATAAATGTTATCGTTATCATCGTTACCCATATTATCTTTATTAGTTTGATTGTCATTATCATTATCTCAGTCACCGCAAAAGTAATTACTAGTATTTTCTTATCTTTTCTCTCCTTTCTTTTCTCCTCCTCCTATTCATTCCTCATCTCTCCTTCCTCTCTCCTCTCTTGTCTTCTCAACTCTCCTCTCATTTTCTTTTCCCCTTTCCTCTTCCCCTTCTCTCGTCTCTCCTCCTCTCCCTCCTTCCTACCTCTCTCATTCCTTCCCCTCCGTCCCTCGCAACCCCTTTCCATTATTACATTCTTTCTCTCCTCTCTTCCCTCTCTTTCCCCTCTCCTTCCCTTCATCTACCCCTTCTTTCCCTATCCCTTTCTTTCTCCCCCTCTCCTTCCCTTATTCTATCCCTTTATTCCCCTCCCCTTTTCCTATCCCTTCCTATCTCTTCTTCTCCTATCCCTTCCTTTCTCTTCTTCTCCTATCCCTTCCTTCCCCTTCTCTTTTCTTATCATTTAATTTCCTTCCTCTTCCCTTCATCCCCTTCCCTTCTCCTTCCCTTCTCTTCTCCTATTCCCTCCTACCCTTCCCCTCTACTCCCCTTTCTTCCCCTCTACTATCCCCGCATACCCTCTTCCTATCCCTTCCTCCCCTCCTCGTATCCCTTTCCCTTTCATATGCCCTTTCCCTTGCTTCCCCTCGCGCAGGGCTCTTCCACGGCGTGATCGGCGAGAGCGGGTCTGCCCTGGAGCACTGGTCTCACGATCCCGACCCGATCCTGTCGGCCGAGCTGGTGGGCGAGGCGAACGGCTGCCCGAGCGACGACCACCAGGCGCTCTACGACTGCATGATGGCGGCCTCGGCTGACGACCTGTCGCTCAACATGGATCATTTCGTGGTAGGTGCTTGCTTGAGGAGAGGGATGGGGGAGGGGGGGTGAGAGGGGTGAGGGAGGGGGGGTGAGAGGGGAAGGGGAGATGAGAAGAGGTGAGAGGAGGGGAGAATTGGGAGCAGAGAGAAGGAGGAGGAAAAGGGAGGGAAGGGAGGAAAGGGAGGGAGGGAGGGAGGGGCAGGGGATGGTGTACATGCAGGTGTATGTACCTTGGTGTTTTGTGTATCCGTGGGTAGGTCAAGTTGTGGAATATTGTAAATGAATGAAGAAATGAAATGAAGAAATGGATGAAGTAATATATTGATAAAAAAACACTCCTGGTATCAATGTAGCAACAGATACAGAGATAACTTTATAAAAAAATAAAAAAAATCTATCTTCCCCCACCCCTTAGAGCGCAGACCGACAACGCGGCGAGATGGGCTTCCGCGGCGCCGCCCCCGTCACGCAGGTCGAAGGACTCGAAGGAACCCTGGTGACGAAGCTCCCCGAACAGTACTACCTCGACGGGGATGCGGCCGACGTCCCCCTCATGATCGGCGCCAACAAGCACGAGGGATCCTTCGTCCTGGGGAGTGAGTGAAGCCAGGATTGATGTGAAGGATGGAAGGATTGGAAAGGGTGATTGAGCCTTTGTCTGGGTCTGGTAGGATGCTGAGGGATTTTGGAATGGAGATAAAGGGTCGAGGGATGCATTGGTAGGATGCCTAGTGCTCTAAATACTCATAAATGTATCGAGGGATTAATTAGTGTGGTAGGATGCTAAGTTTATCTTTAAGGATTTATGGATTAATTGGTGTGGTAGGATGCTGAGTGGTTCAAGGATTATCTTTAAGGATTGAGGGATTATTTGGTATGATAGTATGCTGAGTGATTTAGGATGTTAGAATTCCTAAATGGATTAAGGGATTAAAACTTATTTTGCATGATGTGATGCTGAATTGATATAGGATTGACTTCAAGGGTCGAACGATTAACTCGTAGGATGCTAAGTGGTTCAAGGATTTATTGAAGGACTGGCTATGATTCAGCCAGGGTGCTTTATGAAATCATGGTAAGAATCCTATTACCATCAAGGTTCTTAAGAATTCATCTTGAATTATGAATGTCAGTTAGAAATTCATATGACACAAAATTGAACTTCTGACTTGATACATAATATAATTTGCGCCTGGTATAGTTGAAACTCATAACCCATAACATGTGTGAGATCTCTCCCGGCGTGATGCTTTTCACCAGCCTGATTGTAGGGGATGCTGAGTGGCCTTTTTTGTATCTTTTTATATTATTATGACAAGTCAAGAACAATGTCTATATAGAACTGCAATAAGTATAAACATACGTAACTATATATGATCATGACGTGACAAGACGCAAAATATTTCCATGACGTGATAGTTCGTCATCCGGCGCGAGTGGGATATGATAATGATCGAAACGCATTTATGACATGGTATTCAGTCCCATTTATACCTGTATTTACATTATTCACCCGCGTTCGTCTTTTCCCGCAGTTATGTACACCGCCTACCTGCTTCCCAACGACTATATGGAGGACGACTTGTACAAACAGGAACAGATGCTGGCCGATCTTCTCAACGCCTTCGGTAATTATAACATTTTTGCGTGATTTGTTGCTTTATTTTTATTTTGATAACATTCAAGTTTTTATTCATTTTTTTTTTCATCGTATTTTTTTTGGATGAGGGAGGTAGAGATGTATTATTTTATTTATGAATTATTTTCCCCCACTTTATCTAAAACTTGTTCTTTTTTTCCTTTTTTTTCAAATGTTTCCACGTCTGCTTATTTGTGAATCATCTAAATCAGTAACAAATAACACAAGACTTAAATGAAACACATAAAAGAAATTAATGAAAAAATTATGTGAAACAATTACTTATTGATAAATCTTTCCTTGTGAAATTATTTATTTGAGTTTGTGTCTTCTATGTCAACTTTCACATTCCTCCATTATTTTATGCCAAATCTCATACCTCGATTCTTTATCAGCATTTATATCCCTCCCTCCCTTTATTAGCACATATATATTTCTACACTCCATTATCAACTCCCCCAATCCTCTCTTCCTTTATCAATATTTTCCTTCCTACCTTCGTCACCATTCGCATCCTTTTCTTTCAAATCAACTTCCCCCCCCCCCCCCATTCCTTCACTGCCATTCTCCCTCGCGCCTTTTCATCAGCATCTCCCTCTCACCCCCTCCCTTCCTTCATCAACATGCTTCTTTCTACCTTTTCATCGGCAGTTCTAATTTTCTCCCATCCATTATAATCATTCTCCTTCACATCTTTTCATCAGAATCTCCTCCCACTTCCTCCATTCCTTCAACGCTCCGTCACACCTTTTCTTCAGCCACTCACCCCCCCCCCCCTCCCATCTTTCCCTCCCTCCTTTCATCAATCTTCTCCTTCACACCATTTTATCAGCCTTTCTTCTCTCACTTACTTTATCAGCTTCCTCACTCCCTTCCTTTCCGCCACTGAACATTCTCCTACACATCTTTCCATTAGCATCCTCCTGTCCTCCCTTCCTCATGTCCTCCCTTCGCCATGCCCTCTCTCCCTTCTGTCCTCCTTTCCTCATGTCCTCCCTTCCTTCTGTCCTCCCTTCGCCATGCCCTCCCTTCCTCCTGTCCTCCCTTCCTCATGTCCTCCCTTCCTTCTGTCCTCCCTTCCTCATGTCCTCCCTTCCTCATGTCCTCCCTTCCTCCTGTCCTCCCTTCCTCATGTCCTCCCTTCCTCATGTCCTCCCTTCCTCATGTCCTCCTTTCCTCATGTCTTCCCTTCCTCCTGTCCTCCTTTCCTCATGTCTTCCCTTCGTCATGTCCTCCCTTCCTCATGTCCTCCCTTCCTTCTGTCCTCACAGGCGTGACGGACCAGACTCACGGGATGGCGGAGTCGCTCGAGGACGCTTACCTCATGGGCGTCGATCCAGCTGACTTTGAGACTGCGGCGCCCGGACTCGTCGACGTATGTGTCTGTCTGTCTGTCTGGCTGTCTGTCTGAAAGAGAAGATGTATGTCTCTTTGTTTGTGCATAGTCATCTGTCTGTAAGTCTGAGAGAAAGAATGTATGCGTCTTTTTTCAGACTGTTTGTCTGTCTGTACATCTGTTTTATCCGTATTTGCTAGTACGCCTACATGCGTGTGTTTTCTTTGGTTATTTTAATACATGAAATAGAGCTGTATATGATTTAGTTATTCAGAATATTTATTATCATTACTGTTATGATTATCTTTTGTGTTGTTATTATGATTATTATCATAATGTTTGTTGTATGTGATATGAAATATGAATTGATATTCTAACGCTGATATCGTCAACATGATTATCGGGATAATCCTTATTGTTTTATCGCATGTAGGGAAATATCTAACATTTTTTTCCCAGTCATCCAATGGTCGTTTAAACTAACCTTTATCTCTCTCTCTCTCTCTCTCTTCATTCCCTCCCTTCCTTATTTATTCATCCTCCCTGTCTTCCTCATTCATCCTCGCTGTCTCCCCCTCCTTCTCCCGTCGCCTCCTTTCTCCTCCTATTCCCACCCCGATTCTCCCCTTCCTCATTCCCTCTCCTCCTCCCGCCTTTCCCCACCCCGCTGCCACCAACCCCGCCCGCGCCCGACAGATGGCCGGCGTGTTCTTCCTGAAGGCGGGGGCGTGGAGGACGGCCAAGCTACACGCGAACGGCACCACCGCCGGGACGTTCGTGTATTCGTTCGACTACGAATCCGACGACAGCATGTTCCGCTGGCTCTTCATGGGCGTCGAGAACATCCCCTTCAGGCCAGGTTCGTGTGATACTTGGGTGGGTTGGAGGTGGGTAGGGGGTGGGTTGGGATGGGTGGTGGGTGGGTAGGGGGTAACTTACTCTAGATCTGTTTTTTTTCGGTCTTTCTCGTTATTTGTTAGTATGTCTGATTCTCTATTTATAGGTTTGTCTCTCTTTCTGTCCAGCTTTTTATCTGTTTGTTTATCTACCTGTCTATCTCTCTGTTTGGTTATCGATATGTTTGTCTGTCTGTCTATCTATTTATCTATCTGCATATCAATATATATGTATGTGTATCTATCTATCTATCTCTATCTATCTATCTATCTATTCATCTATTCATCTATCCATCTATCTATCTATCTATAAATCTATATGTATGTATGTATGTTTGTATGTATATATGATATATATATATATATATATATATATATATATATGTATATATATATATATATATATATATATATATATATATATATATATATTTATATATGTATATATGTATGTATATACATATATATATAAATATATATATATATATATATATATATATATATATATATATATATATATATATATATATATATATATATATGTATATATATGTGTGTGTGTGTGTGTGTGTGTGTGTGTAGCCAATATAGACAACATATTAACATTACAAGTGACTGAAATATCATGTTTGGTTTGATGTTCAAGCGGCTGATGTCATTGATAATTCAGATACTCTTTCAATTTTGTTTTAAATGTATCTAGGTTGGAAATATTTCTAAGATACCGTGGCTAAGATGATGTTTTTGTAGGCAAAAGCCTATGTGGATAATTTCCTTGTATGATTTTGTGGATTAGTATATTTTATCATAATTGTATTTTTGTTGGATTTTTAACCATTTTAGTTTGTTATGTGTGGTGTTGTGTGGTCGAATTTGTATGCATTTCCTATTGCCTACTCTCGCAGCAGTTTTGTAATTTTTGAGTTTTGTTTGTTGAACCCCAGATATTTAGGCAGTAGCTAATGGATACTGAGGGCTAGTGTTTGTACTAGTGATTTTTATTTATGTAGTGATTTTGTCTTTTATGTGATTTAAGTATATCAAAGTGCCCATTACTTTCCTGTAAATGCAGTTAATATGTGTCTCAAATGTCATGTATCTGTCTATGAGTACTAGACTTTTGACTGAGGTGCTTTGTTTAATGTAGCAACCTCCGAATTCTATAGTTGTATCTGTAGGGATTTTGGTCATGTTCTGACGGCTGCCTATGAAAATTAAATGTGTTTTTTGTGGCTTCAGTTTCAGACCATTTCTGTCAAAGTACCTCTTTGCTTCTATGAGAGTCTGTTTATTGTCTTCTATTAATTCGTTTAAATTGTTTACAGACGCAGCGTGAAGAAACTGAGAGTCATCAGCGTACTGAATAAGGAGACGCAACTGTCGGCAAGACATTAATAAATATAGGGAATAAAATTGGGCCTAATATGGAGCCTTGTGGAACACCAAATGAGACTTGTTGTTTTTGAGATTCTCACGTATTTAGACAGACTGAGTTCTGGTGGAAAAGTAATTTCTAAACCAATAGTTATCAATTCCGTGATTTCTTAGTTTGTCAAGAAAAAAATTATGGTTAACACTGTCAAAGGCCTTCGACAAATCACATAGAGTGAACAAGTTGATTTGGTTATTGTCTATGTTGCAATAGATTTCATTTGTGATTTTTAGTATTGCTGTTTCGGTTGATAGTTTACTTTTAAATCCATGTTGCGTGTTCGGTAGAAGGTTATTTGCTTCCAGGAATGCTGATAATTGATTTGCGATTATTGTCTCAAGAACTTTGGATATTACTGGGAGTAGAGTAATGGGGCGATAATTGTTTATCTCATCTTTATCTCCTGATGTTATGATGCCATGTTTCCAGAAAGATGGATAAGTACCGGTGACTAGAGATGTATTCATAATGACTGTCAGATAGTACGCAATTGCAGGTAGACCATACTTTATGAATCGATAGACAATGCTATCTGCTCCCTCGAATTTTGTTATTCACAAGTGTTTTATTGTTAGTGTTGTTGTTTCTATTTCTACTGGTTGCGATCTGAAAGTATTTGCTGTGAGCCGTGTTCCCGTTGTGTTTTGTGGAAATGTGGAGGCGGTTGTTTGTTCATAGGCGAGTCCGCTTACTTCTGCAAAGAAGTTATTTAGATGTTCTATATTGTTTCTAGAATTTATGCAAATGTCTATGTGATGTTTCTTCTTAGGCACTAATGTATATATCCGTTTCCATGTTTCAAAAGAGTCGTGTCAACATTCTTTGCACTTCTTTTTTAAATAATTTGCTTTTGTACATTTGATTTTTTTTCCTTATACATTTCTCTTTTTGCTTATATTCAATCTGAAGGGTGGCATCAAATCTATTTAGTTTAAGAGGTTTGTGAGCGTTATTTCTATCATATATATATATATATATATATATATATATATACATACACACACACTCACACACACATTTATATATATATATATATATATATATATATATATGTACATATATACATATATGTATATATATATATATATGTACATATATACATATATGTATATATATATATATATATATATATATATATATATATATATATATGTACATATATACACATATGTATATATATATATATATATATATATATATATATATATATATATATATATATATATATATATATATATTACATATATACATACATATGTGTATGTGTGTGTATGCATATGTATCTATATCTATATCTATACACACACACACATATATATATATATATATATATATATATATATATATATATATATATATATATACATACACACACACACACACACACACACACACACACACACACACACACATATATACATACATACATACATACATGCATACACATACACACATCTTTATCTATCTGAATATTTATCTATCAACCAGTCCACTTATCTGTCTTTCTACCTGTCCCTCGCAGGGGTGACTCACGCCGATGACCTGATGTACCTGTTCTCTCTCCCCGCCGACCTGGACACCCAAGAACAGTTGAGGGTCAAGGACTACATGGTCACGCTCTGGACCAACTTCGCTATTTACGGGTGAGTTGGGAGAGGGGAGGAGGGGAGAGGGTGAACGGTGAAGAGAGAGTGATAGTAAGAGAGTGTGAGAGCAAGAGAGAGTGTGTAAGGCACTGATATTGCATATCACCTGACCTAAGACACTGATTATGCTTTGCTATATAATTCAATGCTATAATGCTAGCATTCAGTCTTGACCTGACATTTCCTGCTTTTTGTGTCCGCTTCCGCCTTTAACTGCAGCTGGCCCTAGCAACTGCGTTTGCTAGCGGAAGCCCTGGAACATAGGAAGTAGCCCAAGAGGCATACATAAGCCAGGACAGACAGAAGCACAGATCAGAGAGGGACACAGACAGGCAGAGCGAACAGCTCTGACCACCAGCCGTCAGCTGGAGGCAAGTGTATTAACAGACCATCAATAAAGAACGTGACAAGTGAATGTCTGTCTTTCCCGCCGGGTCACAACGGGCGAAGCTATAGGGTTACAGAGTGAGAGTGGGGGAGAGGTGGAAAGGGAGAGGAAGAGGGAGAGGGAGAGAGGGGGGAGACCAGAGAGACTAGGGAGAAGGGGAAAGGGGGTGGGAGAGGGAAAGAGATCGAGGGGCTGAATAGGTGGGAGAAGTGACAAAGAAAGGGTGACGGAAAGGGGGGGGGAGGGGAAGAAAGAGTGACAAAGAGAGGGTGAGGGAAGGGGGACTTAGGATGATTATGAAAGACGGAGAGCGAAAGAGATATAGAATAGAAAAATGAAAAAATGATAGAAAAAAACTTGTAAATTTTGTTGGTCATGAGCGTGAGAGGCTTAACGCAACACTCGTTCGTAGGAACCCCACGCCGCCCGAGGACCAAGCCAGCTGGGAGGCCCTGGACATCCCACGGTGGCAATCCGTCACCAACGAGGACAGGAATTACATGCTCATTCAAGACAAGTGTTCCCTGGAACTCGAGTATTCAGAGAGGTAAGGGACACCTGTGAAATGTGTGTTTGTGTGTTTGTTTGTTTGTGTGTGTATATCTATATGCATTTGCAATTTCATTTACCCGTTATCCGTCCTAATAGATGGCACATCGCCATGGAGGAGGACGGACCGAAGCAGACGACCTCCGACCCTGGCTCGACCTCCGGCCCTGGTTCAACCTCCGGCCCTGGTTCAACCTCCGACCCTGGCTCGACCTCCGACCCTGGCTCGACCTCCAACCCTGACTCGACCTCCGGCCCTGACTCGACCTCCGGCCCTGGCCCGACTCAAGAGGAATACGACGCCCTCGCCAAGGAAGGCCAAGCCTACATGATCTCTATGATCGTCTTCATCATCAGCACCGTTGGCTTGGCTGGCTTAAGCTTCTTCCTCTTCAAAAAGACTAAATAAAACAAGAATGAAAGAGAATGAAACAGAGAAAACACATGACTCGAGAATGTATAGATATAGCGTGTTGTTGTTACCGTTGTATAAATACTTTATTTAATTTAAATGATGTGTTCACGTGTTTTTATTTCTGATGGTAAGACTAAGTCAGTTTGTTACATTTATTTGACAAGTCTGTTTGTTATTTTCTTATTGTTGTTTACCCGTGTCCTTGAACTTACTATTTGTGAATAGCATCATCTATCTGTTATTATTAGTACTGCCATCATTATCCTTGTCCATAACAATAAAGTTGGCCATTATGATTAGCAATACTTTTCCCTTAACATCGGATTGTTTTCACAATGTTTGACACATTATCCTTTTCACTTCAAGTTAATTGAAGTTTAACAAAAGCTTTCTTTGGTCTTCAGACAGAATGCACGATAAAAAGAAACATAGAAATTAAGAAGGTTATAAGTGTACCAGTAACAAAATACATATTACAGTATGGATGCAGTTTACCTATGTAAAACGATACGTAATATAAAATACCTGGTAGACAACTTTTCTGAGATTTTCAATAAATCTATCTGCACTACTAACGGTCTGTCTTAAATGTAGTTCATATATGAAACAGAACCACATATTATGACACTGCCTGGATGGATACAGTACTGAACAGTTCAATTTTCAACCATATAAATAGTTCCTATTTTTCCCCTCGGATTTCGTGAAAATATTCGACATCGAAAGAGCAATATAGAAAAAGAATAAGTAATATTTCAGTAGGTATCGACGCCATATAATGTGAAAATCTACCTGATTGGCCGGCGCGATAGAAACATCCCCAACCTGTGTCTCTTCTAATTCGTCCCCATCCCACCACATCTCCCTTTCCCTTCAACTGGTGTCTTGTCGGAGCCGAGGGCAAGCCATACGCGCCCAGTTCTGTTAACCCACTCCTCCGGTCCAGCCTCTCCTACTTTTCTCGACCCACACTCTCACATTCATCGAACCCACCCTTGTGCGCTTATCCTACTCGGTCAACCTACCCTCCCCTCTTCTTCAACCCAAGCTCACCTACATAACCAAGCCACCTTCGTCCACTTCTCCATTCCATTCCCGCCCACCCACCCAACCTACATTCGTCCATCTCTCAAAGGGCATTCTTCCCCACTTTGATTTCAAATCTCCCACATGTGCCCAGCTGTTGCCCACCAAACTTCTAGAGCTCACCGACACAGGTCGAGAGAGAGAAAGAGAAAGAGAAGGGGAAATATAAAGGTAAAGAGAGAGGGGAAGAGCGAAAGAAAGAGAAAGATAGAGAAAAAGAGAGAGCTAGAGTTGTTTTTCTTGATTGGCAGTGTCCAGAGACGATACACACAATAGAGAGTGTGTACGGAGGTTGACAGCCAGACGAATCTTCTGAGTTACAGGTTTTATTCTTGGGGCAGCCTCGTAGTACAGTGTGTAGGTTCTGTCTATGACGGGGGCGTGACCCTGTCTGATCGGTCACACGCAGGTGACCTCTTTTATACACGACTAAAACAAAGCGGGCCTTCTGGCACTAGAGTGAGAAGTAGAACCTTCTTGTGATGAAGAACCGCAGTTGGGATGGCTATCTATGGTGGTTACTCAGTCGGGAAAGAGGTGATTTTGACTCAGACAATGAAGATTATACATATAGGTAAAATAGATATATATGCTAGTAACAATTGCATATGACATTAGACATTTGCTAAAATATGAGCAGGGTATTCGATGAAATAAAATACACTAATGGTACATATTGAATTACAGTGAATGGATATATGCTGAAGGTACCCCGAAACGTCTGGCGTTTGTCAGGCTCTGGCGATGGCCAAGCTATGGGTCCATAAAGAAAATAAAGGAGCACAAGGAATGTGACTGAGGCAAAGGTTACATGGCTTCAGAGAGAGAGAGAGAGGGAAAGAGCGAAAGAAAGAGAAAGGGAGAGAGAGAAAGAGAGAAGAGAAAAGGAGAGAGAGAGAGAGAGAGAGAGAGAGAGAGAGAGAGAGAGAGAGAGAGAGAGAGAGAGAGAGAGAGAGAGAGAGAGAGAGAGAGAGAGAGAGAGAGAGAGAGAGAGAGAGAGAGAGAGAGAGAGAGAGAGAGAGAGAGAGAGAGAGAGAGAGAGAGAGAGAGAGAGAGAAAGAGAGAGAGAGATTGATTTTGATAAGTTTATTCATACTATACAGGAGAGAGCAAGAGAGAGAGCAAGAGAGAGAGCGAGAGAGAGCGAGAGAGAGCGAGAGAGAGAGAGAGAGAGAGAGAGAGAGAGAGAGAGAGAGAGAGAGAGAGAGAGAGAGAGAGAGAGAGAGAGAGAGAGAGAGAGAGAGAGAGAGAGAGAGAGAGAGAGAGAGAGAGAGAGAGAGAGAGAGAGAGAGAGAGAGAGAGAGAGAGAGAGAGAGAGAGAGAGAGAGAGAGAGAGAGAGAGAGAGAGAGAGAGAGAGAGAGAGAGAGAAAGAAGAGAGAGAGAGAGATAATTTTTCGGTTCCTATGCCAACGTGGACGCGACCCTCCAAAAAAATTGTTATTCCCGTTTTCTGTAGACGGATGCATTTTATTTCTCTTGTTGTGGCTTCGACGTTCTACTGCATTATTTTTTGGTTATCATTTGCTTCTGATTTATTAAAAATATATTTCTCTTATTGAGAAATTTGAAATAAAATATATTATTATTCTTTAAAATTAAATATATATAAAACAAGTGTTTTATCTTACGTTCGGACAGTTATACCGGCAAGCATCTGCTAGAATATGACAAAAGATACGTGATACAACCTTATAACCATAAAATTAATAACACATCCAAGAAAAGACACGACCGCCTTTATCCATATGTACAAGTAAATCAAACGCATATGCCAACTCCAACTTATATCAACCTCCTTGGTTTCAAACCAGTTTGGGGGCGATAATGTAATACTCTCAATGGTGCTGTATTAGTTTGCCTAAGGGCCCAGAATAATATCTCTGCACAGAATTGGATTGATCAATGCAAAAATGATATCAATCTTGATCGTCATCAACTTCTAATTATCATTATTACAAATTTCTTGAAGGTGAGGACCATCCAGCAGATGCGGCCGCCGTCGTCTGTCCAACAGGTTTCCTGAAGGAGCAGAAGACCCGCCGACGCCCGCACGCCCTTCTCCGCTTACAGATCCCCCGGCAACAACGAGAAAGCAATCATGTCGACCGTATACGACCAGTATCGCAATCCCCTGACGTCGAGATATGCCTCGAAAGAGATGTCATTCAATTTTAGCGAGACGAAGAAGTTCAGCACTTGGAGGAAGCTCTGGACTTTCTTGGCCAAGGCGGAGAAGGTGAATTAATCTTTGCATCGCAGAATGGTCTCTTTTTTTTCTCTAGACTTCAAGGTCACTCTGCCTAGGAGCTGTTCTTTACGTAGATCACTTTCTTACTTTACCATAAATTAACATTTATTGACACCGCCCACCCTTATTTGAAGTTATTTTCTAAAATCGTAAGTAAACTCCGAGAAAAAAGGTAGAAAAAACATCCATCTAAATCTATTTGGACCCAAACATGTCTTTACAACATAATTTCTAAATTTTCTCCTCAACATTAAAACCCAAGTTTAAAAGATAAACAAAACTGCCTTATAATATGACATAATACTCACTGACATAATACTCACTGCTTTGTAAGTTAATCCTCAGACAG
>BOPN01000853.1:87500-100000 GCA_017312705.2 Penaeus japonicus | reverse complement strand
AACAGGTAAAAGGCTAACATAAATGTTAAGAAAAATATTTTTGAAGGCTAATACCCTGTTACTAAGTGTATTCTCAATTTATAGAAAAAGCTATTTTTTTTATACATCTGTAGCATTGTTAGTGTAGCTTTATATAATCTGTTGGTGTCATAAGATGTAATGTTAATATAACACTCAACTCAAATGTTTTTTATACAATCTAAATGTTATTATTTTGTTAGAAATATATTTGACGGTGAATCTTCAAATCTGTATGTCATTTTAAGCCCATGAATATTGATTAAATTAAATATGGTGTATTCCTATTAATCATATTTGACAATGTCAAATTTGAAAAAATGTAATAGGTTTACTTCGTTTAATCACCTACAAAGTAAGAATATCAGCTAAAGCTATACAAGATGGAGAAGAGGGTTGGGGAACCTAACTTAATCTCTTCTGTATTTCAGGATCATTGCCACTGTTAATTCTTATTCATTGGGTGAAAAATTGATTCATGAAGTTTGGGAAGTTGGGAAATGATAATTAATAATTCAGCATTTACATATCAGAGAAGTCAGTTGACCGTTCAAATTATCCCAGCAAGTTTGATGATGCAAGTTTCAGAATTACGTTTTTGTAATGCTACTGCTAATGGCCTTAGCTGCTGACATGGTTGATATTTATTATCTTTAATTTTTAATGGTCCAAAGTAACCAAGGTTTAAAAATTCATATTTAACCCTTTCCCGATGGGGCACGTGCTACGCGAAAACCCCTTTGCCAGGCCATTGCAATATTGCATTGGAAACGTCACACTGGCATGACGCCCCGGCATCGGGAATTTAGCTATGTCACATAAGTGTGACGCACCGTCGCCATAGGGTTAATAATGAAAAGTTAATTTAAGATAGTAAATTATTAATCCTGCAGACTTGATGGTACAATATAACAATCGGATTCAGGCATATTTTTATTTTTTTTATAGACAATAATGGTTTACATGACAGGGGACCAAGAATAATAACATAGGATTCAAAATTGCAAAGTAAATAACAGAGCCACTTTCGTTAGGTACAGAACAATGCTTGAGTAGTGAGTACCCATACATGCTGTCTGGTTAACTTTTAAGAACCTGTAAAATTACAAAATGTAATGATACATGAGCCAGCACATGAGGATTTAATAAAGTATGTGAGGTATTAAGTGTTGGAAAGCATTTTCCTTCAGAAAGAAAAATGTATGGAAGTCTTTGAAGTTTGGTTAGTCTCTCATACGATGATCATCTTCATATCAATATTGCATGAAATACAATATAGATTAAAAATTGAGGTAATATACAATATATATTATAAATCAATAGTTTATTAGATATATGGCACAAACATACACACAGCTAAGTAGTTATCTACATATAAATTAGGCTTCAATATTCTTCTCCAAAATCTGCTGCATCAATTGGTTTACAATGCAACCAGAGAGACAGACAAAATGTGTGCAGTGTATATATGCATGTGCATATGTGTCAGCGTGTGTGCATGTGTGTGTGCACTTGTGAGAAAGTTGTGTCCACACGTAGGGCTGTGTACCTTTGGTTGCTGCTTGTCAGGGATCACGCTCTTTCGTGTTTGAGGCTGTCCGGCTTTCTTCTGCAAGGATATCCATGCTCTTGGTTGCTGGTATATGACTGGCCACGGTCTCTCTTCTGGGCATTTCTAGCATCTGTTATTGTTGAGCTAAGCACCACAGTGTTGCTTGGGCGACGGTACACCTGCTTTCTGTCCACGGTTCTTGTTGTTCCGCTTATCTGCTTGATAACCTCATACATACAAGGCCAGAGAGAAGAAAGGTGAATAGAGGGGGGTGGGGGGGGGGGTGAGGCATAAGTAAAACCATTTTTTTCTTTGCATTTACAGTTTTTAAGGCATCTTTCAAGCCACTTGAGTCTGGTCATCATTTGCAGTTTGCATCTCGACTTTCTCTCATCCCAGGACTTCTGTCCAATTCTCCATTTTGCCAACACTAGATAACATGAAGTTCTTTGATGTAAAGAAGCTTGTAAGGGTTTTGTGCCCCAGAAAAACGGAAACAAGAATATCGTACCATGAGATCAAAGAATACTGTTGAGAAAAAGAGGCAAAAAAAATAACAATTGGATCATGTAAAAAAAGAAAGGATTAAGAAACAGATATTGAAATTAGATGACAGATTATAAGGTTCAATAAGTAACCAAAGATTACTGAAGAAAAAAATTCTATTTTGCTAAGAGCAAATTAAGAAAATTGTGGAAATTGGGTCTCTTTAGAATATTAACCACAAAGGAAAAAAGCTGAACTCAAAATAGATCATGAAGACCACGTCAGTACCCCTAGAAGAGAGAAATGAATAACACTGAACAACTTTTCAGAATTATAATTGATTAAAATTAGTGTCTAATTAATATGATTTTCAATGAGAGACATCTTTGAAGCAATAAAAAATATTACAACAAACTAAGCAGCTTGACCAGACGAAATTCAGGAAATCTCAAAAAGACCATAGTAAAGCTACTGGTAACTCAATGGAGGAAGTCTTTGGGTTTTGGGATTATCAATAGGTCATGGAGGGTAATATCATTCCCATCTATAAAGGTGGAAACGAAGGTCATTTCAAAAACTACATTTTAGTGACAATAACATTATACATAATAAACATTAATAAACAACACGTTAAAATGAAAGAGGGTAGCTGTGGTCTTTTATCTCGATTTGCGAACATGAATCCAGAGCCAGGTGGAACTATTCCTCTCCGTGGCGGGAGTCGCGGAGCTAGGTGGAGCCACTCGAGACCCCTGACACATCAGCTTCTGGGGATAGGTTGAACCATAATCGTGAGCATTGTACCTTTCATTATTTCTGTGGGAGAAATCAATAGATAAGTACCCATTCACATATTTTGAGATGGGTGAACCAGGCATAAAAGACATGATTACTTAAAAAAGACTAAAACACATGCATTAACCATATGAAATAATATAGAGCAAGCAAGACAAAACTTATTTAAAGAGAATATGCTATATAAACTCATGTATAAAAGAAACTAAGAACTTTGGAGTACATTCACCTTCTCACACCTTCCACACAGCAGGAGCAACACTAATCACTATTACCATTTTCCTCATTATTACCAGGAATTTCATTGTTAATACCGTTCTCGTTCACACCGCTGGTAGACGTCCCACTTGACGGTTCTGGCACATCATCGAATTCAAAGTTCATGGCGGGACATTGTAACTGGTCACTCTCCTCCACAAAGTCGATCTCGGATGCAGGAACAAACGGCCTTAGATGATTGGCATGGATACGTACAGTACGATGAGGAGGCTGCAACTCCAGTATGTTGTAGACAACAGGACCAAGCTGCTCTAAAACCCGATATGGTCCCTTCCAGCGGTTGTCAAGAGCTTTCGTGTTACCTTCCAACTTGCGCAAAACCAGCGACCCCTCCTTTAAGTGCAAAGGCCTTGCTTTTCTGTCATAATACCCTTTATTGGCTTTGCGAGTTTCTAAAGTGGTCTTTACTGCTAAGCGGCGAGCATCAGCGAGACACTTGAGCATAAGTCCTTCATCAGCAATTTGTAAGTTCGTCAGACCACGAGGAAAAAGTGCCATCCTCCCTGTCAATAAGTACAATGGTTGATCGCCAGTGGACCGATGAATAGCTGAATTAATGGCAAGGCGTACGGCAGGTAGGTGGGAAGGCCACTGTGACGGTGAACGTTGTGCTAAGGTTGCAAGGGCATCCTTGACTACCCGGTTGCTCCTCTCAACTACTCCGTTCGACTGGGGATGGTACGCAATAGAAAAGGAATGCTTTATCTCTAATTCCTGCAATAGTGAGCGCCACTCACTTGAAGAAAACTCCAACCCATTATCTGTATGTAGTTGGGCGGGAGGACCAAACAAGGTAATGAAGTGATCAACAAAAGCTTTCAAAACCCTATTCGCAGACTTATCTCTAAGAGGTACCAATTGTAGAAAACGGGTGTGATGGTCAATAATGGACAAAACGTATCGAAATCCTTGAGCAGAACTCCGAAGGTCCATCAAATCTGCAGAGACCATCTCCAAGGGTGCCTCTGGTGGTGGGTGACCCTGCATAGGTGCTCTAGCCATTGGAGCTTTGCGACGCTGGCACGTCTCACATCTGGCGACATATGTTCGAGCCAAACTGAGCATGTTAGGAAAGAACCAGCTATTACACAAGTTCTGATAGGTGCGTAATGCTCCTGGATGTGCTGCTGTTGGAGGCTGGTGAGCCATATGTAGTGCCTGGTCATACAGATGATATGGAACGTATATCTGCTTAACAACTCTATCAGAAAAATGCCGAAGGTGGTATAATACTCCATCATGTAATTCGAAGTTAGATATGGCTGCAGGTAGACGAACACTGGGTAAGGTTTGACGTCTCTCAAGCCAGGCTATTAGATCTGCACAGACAGGGTCCTGTAACTGTTCTTCCCTCATCTGCTGCGACGCTAGGGATGTAAGGTTCGGCATCTGACCTGATCTCTGCCCTTGTACCTGGTGATCCCGTACAGAAGGGCATATTGCCTGTTGTGGGGGTTCAGAAATTGTTACATGTTCAGAGCTTTCTACAGGACAAGTATGTTGTGATCGTATGGGTTCTCCTGCAGGCCTAGATAGTAGGTCAGGTACATGATTACTGGCCCCTTGTTTATAATGCAGTGTGAAATCATAGTCAGATAGCTCATGAGCAAACCTGCTTAGCCTAGTACTTTTAGCTTCCCTTGAAAAGACACAAGTTAATGTCCAGACTGCAAAACGTCGGCGGTAGATGTAAGGGTTAAAGATCCTAATGGTCTCTACGACTACAAGGGCTTTTAAATCGATGATGAGATACAAAGATTCTGCATCTTCAAGTGTCCTTGACCAGGAGGCAACAACATGTGACACTTCTGTCATCCCTCTGAAGAACTGTACCCAGGGAGTGACCACTGGGCTGCATCTCCCCACTCAAACTTCGTGTTCTTCTTGGTGAGCTGGGTCAGAGGCCTAGTAATAGTAGCAAAGCGTGGAATGTGCCTCCTAAAGAATTCATATGCACCAAGAAATCTGTGGATGTCTCATACTGATCTTCGTTGCTTAATGACGGCAATTGCTAGTACTTCCTGTCGTGAAAACTCGCAAGTTCCATGCCTTCATATTCAAGGAAACCTGGTGTCTCTTGGAGGCGAGTTAGATGAACATCGAAGGATGTAGATACAACCATATCATCTAAGTAGGCAAGTGTGTATCGCCCACGGACAGAAGAAAGGACGACATCCATATTCCTTGGAAATGTCGTCGGGGCCATTGACAACCAAAATGAAAGGCGTCGGTACTGATACAGCTGATTCCCATCTGTAAAAGCTGTCTTTGGACGATCCTTAAGCCTAGTAATCACTTGTAAACCATGTTGCGCGATTTGGTCTCTGAGACGTGTCTAGCGTTGTCTACGTAGACACGTCTATAGACCAATCGCCGTCTACGAGTCTGTTGCGAGACAGAAAGTCGCAGACCTATGGCCTCCCGATCGGAATGGGAGACAGCATGCAACGGTAGACATGTTGCACAACATTTTGCTAGTGTGTACGACATCTGCAACGATAGATGAGACAGATCGGATTTCCCAGTCTTTCTCCAGCTACATTGTTTTTTGAAATGTGGTCAAACAAAAAGGTATTGAAACTAATCGAAGATTATCATGCTTCTAGCTGTCTTTGGGACGTGGCGAGTTCCGATTATAAAAACCGCGTAAAAAAAAATTGGCTTAGATATTCTAAAGGTGTACATGAAACTCGTGAAAGAGTCTCCACTTGCTAGGAAACGCAGTATGACTGTTAGTCGAAGAGAAGCTGAGATAGCTTCTCTAAATTTTGTATCCTTCTTCATTATCAGTCCTCCAACCATCAGAAGCAAATCTTCGAAATCAGTAGAGGTTAGGCGGGTGAAATTTCGAAAACCCATGGCGTCTTCCAGTCCTAATTCATTTAATAATGAAATGCCGAACCTAGGTCCTCCTGCAAACACTTCGCGACTCCACCAACGTTTACGTTTTCTCGTTCTTTCACTTGCAATTAGCGCTAAGCAGGAGCTCACTCCGCACAAAGCAATGTCCTCCATGATGTACTGACAGAGACTAGACGAGAAATTCAAATCGTAATGTGGACGCTAGACGAGACAAAGAACGGTGTCTATAGATAAATCGCGCAACAAGGTCTACAAATGAGTACTAGGCTTTAGGGTTACCGGAAAAGACCCAGTATGCAACTCTACTGTCAAGTACAGTAAACCATGTTTTCCCTGATAGAGAATCCATGCTCTCATATAAGAGGAAGTGGACAGCTGTAAGTTGTTACTTTGTCAAGGCCTCGATAGTTCAAACAAAAGTGCACTGAACCATCCTTTTTGACAAGGACAACTGGTGACAACCAGGGGTTTGTTGAGGGCTCAATCACACCGTTGTCTTACACTAACTGGATGACTACCTTTGTGCTCTGAGGCAGTCTCCACTGCCGTACGCAGACAGGAATATATGTATCAATGTGGATTCGGTGTTCAATGCCAGGAACATGTTTTTATTCCCTGTAAACAGTCTGGGAAAAGTCTGCAAGAAACCCATCAGCCGAGACTGATCAGACGTAAGGTGGGTAAGTCTCAACTGTTCTTTTGATATAGAGTTGGCTCTGCTAAATGATGCTGGGGCACTATTCACATTTTGCATGTGTTTATCCAAAATTCGGGCAAAGTTCACCAATGGCAGGTGTCTCAGGAAATTGGAAAAACTCATTAGGTTCATAACCAAAGTCGATGCATGCATCAAACGTATCTAATCCATCTTCTATGAATTCATGGTTTGCTGTTAGTTCCTTGTCCAGTATATCATTTGCATAACCTGAGACAGTTGCTAAAGCAGCTTCAGTATTGTCAACTTCCAGAAAACTTAGACATGTGTGTATGCGGTGTGCAACAGAACTTACGAGCTCAACGATAAATATTTTCATTAACAGCACCTTTAGAAGATGTTTGAAGTGATTCTAGGGTCGGTTGTGGTTCATTTTCTCTGACTTCGTTTATTTCACAGGGTCTAGGTATTATACATAGCCCACAATAGTGCCAGGGCTAACTTTTCATGCTAAATCGCCTTTCTTGATCGGTTTTAAGGGTGCGTGGGACCAACAAACGTGATGTATTACTTTCTAATACAGCAAGATGGGCTTCGGCAGGAACACTACGTAAAAGGAAAGCTGCTACATATCTACCAGCTTTCGTTTCAATGGTTATCACCTCAGTTATATGCACAGGCGAGAAATAGTGAGGCTGTAGAGGAATGAGGGGCACCAGGGGCTGGATTCACCAACGCACTTACCATGATAAATACGCTAGTAACTACAATTACGATGGTAAACAGATCGCTTCAGTATTTATGAACAACTTACCATGATATAATACAATGCTATATTTACCAGTGGTTGGATCAGAATGATGGCAACTGTTCATTTTCATATGAACTTGACAAAAAAAAATGAAAAAAAAAAAAATAATAATAATAAGCAAGAATAATGTTCACGCAGCCTAGGGTAAACTTGCAGAAAGTCATAGGCCTAGAATAACATTTAAAATAATACATGAAATTAATAATTTGTCGATTTCAAACATATATCATTTCAATATATAAATACATAAATGTTATCTGATTCAGAAATTGGGGATTCATACGTTAGAGTTCAATAAACGGTTGAAGCAGCAACCACGCCTATCGGAAGTCTGGAAAAGGACAAAAATAAATATTGAAGTGGCTGCCACGCCTATCGAACCTCTGGCAAAATACAAGCTCCACAAATAGTGAGCAAGACGGTTTGGACTGACAAAGCTAAGATGGTGTTTAAAGAACAGATAATAATAATCAGACCAATTTATGTTTATTATTACTTTTTTATATAAATCGCACTTTATCTTTATTATACATTTATGTTAAAGAAAGTTTTTTGTTTATTTTGTTTGTTTGTTTGCATGAATTTATATACAATTATTCATCATCTTATTCATTTGAAAAGTTTAACTGGCATTTATTTTTGTAAAATTACACCTCCATCGCGTGGAGTCATTGTTTCCTATCTTTTCACTGCAAAAAGAGGAAAAATACCTTTTTTTTTAAATACATTACATTATATATGATCCATAAGATCATGAAATAAAATATGCTTTATAGGAAATGAATTTATATAGAAATAATTTTACACAGAAGAAATCTGTCATCTCTTTCTTGAAACAGCTGATTGGCGGAAACGATCTACCAGAGTTACTATCGAACTAAGTCGATTTACCTTGACCAGGCGACTTGCTATCGCTTTGTAAATCCCACTTTACCATGGCTGGTAAACCTGTTGATAACTGACCGTTAATGAATCCAGCCCCAGAAGCTCTCCCTTCGATACATAGCATGCTGGGGCTGGATTCATTAACATTCGATTGTAAGGCATTTACCAGTGGTCAATCACTAGCACGTTTACCAGCCATGGCCAAGTGGGATTTATTAAGCGATGATAAGTCCCCTGGTAAGGGTAAATCGACTTTACCACCGTAGTTTGATAGTAACTCTAGTATATCGATTCTGCCAATCAGCGAGCGCCTAGCATGATTCTTTAGGCTCTTTTGACCAATGCCGTGATATCTAAACACAGCATTCATTTATATACAGTTATTCATAATCTTATTCATTTGAAAAGTTTGACTATCATTTCTCTTTGGAAATCATTGAAATAAATAACACCTCCATTACGTGTAGGCATTGTTTCTTTTCTTTTGACTCCAACCTATAAAAAATAAGAAAAATAAAATGTTTTTTTAAAAACCATTATATTATATATGATCCATAAGATCATGAAATAGAATGTACTTTCTAGGAAATAAATTTATATAGAAATAATTTTACACAAAAGAAATCTTTATCATTTTTTTCTTGAAACATGAAAATCTCGCTGCTGATCAGGCCTTGTTTACATGTCACGGGATTGGTCAAAGCAGCCTAAAGAATCATGTAGGGCGCTCGCTGATTGGCGGAATCGATCTACCAGTTACTATCAAACTATGATGGCAAAGTCGATTTACCCTTACCAGGCGACTTGCTATCGCTTAATAAATCCCAACTTCACCATGGCTGGTAAACGTGTTGATAACTGACCGCTGGTAAAATGCCTTACAATGGTATGTTAATGAATCCAGCCCTATGATGCTTATCATTTGTGGAGCTTGTATTTTGCCATAGGTTCAATAGGAGTGGAGTATTTATTGTTGTCCTATTCCAGAATTCTGATAGGCGCGGTTCCTGCTTCAATCGTTTGAACTCAAGTAATGAATCAAATAACATTTATTTATATATTAATTTTTTTCAACCATGTCATAGAAATGAAATATATTCAGATTCGTCAAATTATGAATTCCAAGTATTATTTTAAATGTTATTCTAGGCCTATGACTTTCTGCAAGTTTACCCTAGGCTGCGTGAACATTATCCTCGCTCATTTCTGTTAATTTTATATATCTTTCTTAAGTTCATATGGAAATGAACAGTTGCCATCATTCTGATCATAATAGGTATACATCGAAACTAAAGTGTTGTCTTAAATGTTGATTTGGTCTGACAAAAATAGCCAAGGAGGTCCTTAAAGATAATAATAATAATCAGACTAATTTGTTTTTCATTATTTTTTAATTGCACTTCTTTATCGTACTATATTTATATTGAAGAATGTACGAACTGCACCTCACTGTTTGTTTCATTTTGTGTTTGCATTAATTTATATACAATTATTCATAATCTTATTCATTTGAAAGGTTTGACTATCATTTCTCTTTGAAAAACATTGATATAAATAACACCTCCATTACGTGAAGCCATTGTTTCTTTTCTTTTGACCGGAACCTATAAAAAAAGAAAATTAGTGTTTTTAAAAACCATGACATTATATATGATCCACAAGATCATGAAATAGAATATGCTTTCTAGGAAATGAAATTATATAGAAATGATTTTATACAAAAAATAATTTTTTTTGAAACATGAAAATCTTGCTGCTGATCAGGCTTTGTTTACATATCACAGGATTGGTCAAAAGAGCCTAAAGAATCATATAAGGCGCTCGCTGATTGGCGGAATCGATCTACCAGAGTTACTATCAAACTACGATGGCAAAGTCGATTTACCCTTACCAGGCGACTTGCTATCGCTTTGTAAATCCCACTTTACCATGGCTGGTAAACATGCTAATAACTGACCGCTGGAATCGTATGTTAATGAATCCAGCCCCAGGATTGAGCTAACATCTCAAAGAATTGTTCTGCCGTGCATGTCCCTCGAATCTTGGTCCATATTTTGGCCTTAACATCCTTAAATACAGGCCCAAGAGGTACCATCTATGTATAGCCACGCGTGTCAGCATCTCTATATTATAGCTATCCAAGGGCCAGATTCACTAACGCACTTACCATGATAAATACGCTGGTAACTACAATTATGATGGTAAAAAGACCGCATCGGTATTCATGAACAACTTACCATGATAGAATACAATGCTAAATTTACCAGTGGTTGGAGCACTGGTATGTCCACTGGCAACTACAGCGATGACTCTCTCATCTCGCTTTATCTCAGCAAAAAATCAACATTTAAGGCGACACTTTAGTTTGCATGTACACTTATTATGATCAGAGTGATGGCAACTGTTCATTTTCATATGAATATGACAAAAATCAATAAAATTCACAGGAAATAAGCGAGAATAATGTTCATGCAGCTTCGTCATAGGCCTACAATAACTGAAAATAATACATGGAATTAATAATTTGACAAATTCAAACATTTTGTTTTAATAACATTCAGCTGAAAAACAGTAAACATATAAATATATAAATTATTTTTGTGTTTGCATTAATTTAGATACAATTATTCATAATCTTAGGGTTTGATTGGCATTTCTTTTTGGAAAACGTTGATACAAATAACACCACCATTGCGTGGACCATTGTTTCTTTTTCGACTGCAATCTAAAAAAAAAAAAAAAAAAAAAAAGTATGTTTTTGAAAACCATTACGTTATATATTATCCATAAGATCATGCAAAAGAATATGCTTTCTAGGAAATTAATTCATATAGAAATAATTTAACACAGAAGAAATCTTTATCATTTCTTGAAACAAAAATGTCTCGCTGTTGGATCAGGTTTTGTTTACATGTTACGGGATTGGTCAAAGGAGCCTAAAAAATTATGTAAGGCGCTCGCTGATTGGCGGAATCGATTTACCAGAGTTACCATCAAATTACGGTGATAAAGTCTATTTACCCTTACCAGGCGACTTATCATCGCTTGATGAATCCCACTTTGCCATGACTGGTAAACGCTCTGGTTGTTGACAGCTGGTAAATGCCTTACCATCGTATGTTTGTGAATCCAGCCACAAGATTCCACTTCTCGGTTCCTTTGCAGTGCATGTGATGTTGGCGTTTATTGCTGGAAGCACCACGTGATGCTCTGGATGTTGGAAACTAAATGCAGGCCTGTCATAGATATTTTGAGCAGGATACTGAGGGTGCGGCTGTTGACAGATCCCCTGATTGACAATAGCTGATACTGCTTGGCAGGAGCAGCTCTTTAGATGCAAGGTGTGGTGGTTCAATAGATGGGGCGGTAAATTTTCCGAACGCCGCCGCGTTACGAAATACCACAAAAGTGGTATCGATGGATTCCTCTCAACCTCTACTATTCATATATAGTGAAATTAATGAGCGCTTGCACCCCTGAAGCCCACAATCTGGGTCCCGATAGTAGGGGAGGGCATGAAGTAGATCAGGGAAATTGCGGGGTAAAATGTTACGAAGTACCATAAAAATGGCATCGATGGATTCCTCTCAACCTCTACTATCCATGTGTAGTAGAAATAATGCGCGATTCCACCCCTGGACCCCACAATCTGGGTCTCTTTTTTAGGCACTACCTCGTGCTACCTCGTCCTATGTCGGGGCATATTTCGTATGCAAAATCTTAACCCAACTCTCTACCTAACTTTGCCTAGGTTAATTAAGCCCTAGGCCAGGGAGGGCTTCGCCCCCCCCCCCTGGACCCCCCTTTTTAGGGCACTTCGTGCAACATACCTTATACAGAATACCCCGAAAACCACCATCCTCGCCCTGAAAATCAAACATGGCCGTGTTTACGTATTTCTGGCTAGCGACAAGCTGTGGAATGGAAACTCCCAATGAATTACCTGCATGAGCTGTTTTTTTCTCTCGATAGATGGCGCAATATTCCCCATTGTTTACAGTACAATTATAGAGTGCCCTCTATTGAGTTTTCCCGTCATTATCGGTCGTAGTTTCCTATCCGGAGGCCGCTCATTCGCAGTAATGCGACAAGCTGTGGAATGGAAACTCCCAATGAATTACCTGCATGAGCTGTTTTTTTCTCGATAGATGGCGCAA
>BOPN01000853.1:82500-85000 GCA_017312705.2 Penaeus japonicus | reverse complement strand
TTTCAAAGCATTCACGTTCTTCCATATAACATAACACCCAAGGCCTTAGGGCTTGTCACACGGCGGGTTTTAAGTCCAGTTATATATATATATATATATATATATATATATATATATATATATATATATACATATATATATATATATACATACACATATATACATATGTATGTGTGTGGGTGTGTCTGTAGCACACACATACATACACACATACTCACACACACACTTGTATATATATACATATATATGTATGTATATATATATACATATATACATATATAGATACACATATATGTATTTATATATGTATACATGTATATATATATATACATATATACATACACACCCACTCACACACACATACACACACACACACACACACACACACACACACATATATATATATAAATATATATATATATATATATATATATATATATATATATATATATATATATATATATATACATATATATACAGGTATATATATGTGTGTGTGGGCGCGCTTGTGTGTGTGTGTATTTATATCATATATGCATATACATATATATATGTGTATATGTATATATGTATATGCATATATACATATATAAACGCACACACATATATATATATGTATATATGTATATATGTACATATGTATATATATATACATATATAAATGTATATATGTATTTATGTATATATAAATGTATTCATGTATATGTATATATGTATATATATACATATATATGTATATATATATTTATATATGTGTGTGAGTGTGTATATATGTATGTATATATATACATATATATGTATATATATATTTATATATGTGTGTGAGTGTGTATATATGTATATATATATATATGTGTGTGTTTGTGTTTGTGTGTATATATATAAATATATGTATATATATACATATATTTATATATGTGTGTGTGTATGTATACATATACATATATGTATATATGATGTATAGATACACATATATACATATATATGTATATATACTTATATATATGTATATATATTTATATATATATGTATATATGCGTGTGTATTTATATATACATATATATATGTATATATATTTATTTATCTATATGTATAATATTCTGTTATCAGATTCAATAATTCCATAATGTAATAGAGGTATCAATTGCCAAATACATATCACAATTAATTATTTTGATCAATTCAAGATGTCTTCGCCGTCAGTGGCATCGATATCGATGATAAACGAAAGTACAATTAATAGTAGTAATGCTACCTTGCTCTCAGCACAGAGCTGAAGGCGTGTTGCCTTCTCTAACGTCTTGTGGATCCAAACGTATCGTCGGGATGTTTGTACGTGTGTGTGTGTGTGTGTGTGTTTGTGTGTGGGTATTGGAATCTACCCAAGTCTCAACAAAACGGCCTGCAACCGTACGAACAAAAGGAAGCCGGATTTAGCTGTAACATGAGACTCCTGCCCCTTTCGGATGTGTCTTGTCTCTTCGTAATGAAGATTTAAGGAGGTTACTAAAAAATCGGTAACTGTGATGCAGAAAAACTAATGATACTGACATATTCACAGCGTCAATGCAGCGCCATAGGGTACATATCTTGTTAAAAGTCTGGATTTGTATCAATGATCCCTTTCTGATGAACTAAGTGGATGCAAATGGGTTACTTCATCTCGAGGACTTGTTGAAGTGCGAGTGTTAAAGATTAATTGAATTTGTGGGGGTGTTCGGGCGCCGCAAGTACAACGTCGGAAGAGCGATTGACGGCCAGTGGGTCTTCGGCGGGATCTGCAGGGAGACACGCGATCTTTTCCTCGCTCGTGGGGGATCTTATGCTTATATACATTTACAGCACATTAATTTATAGTATTTATATATTACAAATATCACTCGTGTCGCAAATGATAGCCTTTTAACACATAGGCCAACACCGCTACAAGATACGGAGTATATACTTAACTTTCAATCACGAGTGCGAACCTGGGGGAGAGAACAGGAATATACGTCCATTTAATCACGGGCGTGAGCGTATACTCTCCCGCCCCTGAAAATCGTTGCACGGGAGCGGGACCTTGAACGCTCCTGGTTGGCTGGACTAACACGCCACGTTGCCCTGATTGGTCCATACCCAATTAGGGGGCATATCTTATATATGACTTTAATAATTGAAATAAAATGTTAAAAGTAAATAAGCAAAGCATAAAAAATAAAACGTACATTATAAAACAACAATCGAATAAACAATAAAATACAAAAATACAATATACGAAGATACACGAAAAATTGAAAATGTGTCCGCTAAAAGTACGAAAAAGAAATTAAGGTGTAACTCTGACAGAAAACGTAAGTGAGCCCTTTTCAACGGGTATTTAAGTAGTCTTTTATCTTAAGTTGCGATCATGAATCCAGAGCCAGGTGGACCCCAGGGTCCACTACAATAAGAAAAAAATATCCAGTATCTAGACCAACAAAACAAAGTAAATTCCGTACAACGTGTCTTCCTTTCTAGA
>BOPN01000853.1:62500-67500 GCA_017312705.2 Penaeus japonicus | reverse complement strand
CACAGAAAGGTTTCCCCGAATGTTGTGAAGTACTTATGTCCACAGACATTAAAGATAACAAAGTCAAACAGCTAACAACTTGTTTGAAAGATGGTAAAACAGCCCTCATGTTAGCTGCAAAGAATGGACACCACAAATGTTGTGAGAAACTAACATCTAATAATATCAACGCGAGGGATAAGTCTGGCGCTACCGCTTTGCATTACGCAGCATCGGGAGGCTACGAAATCACAGTAGCCGAACTGCTCGAAATCGGAGCAAACCCAAACACGCAAAACAAGAAGGGCAGCGCGCCAGTCCTCGATGCCGCAGCCAAGAAGAAGACGGGCTGCTTGAGTGCCTTGCTCACCAAAGGAGCGAATCCTAATGTCTTTGATAAGCAAGGGAAGGGCGTCCTCCACTACGCGGCGGAAAAGAATGCCGAGGACTCCATGAGATTGCTGTTGGAAATTCCAAGTGTAGAATCAATCCTAAATAGTAAAGACAAGGACAAATGCACGGCGCTTCACTTGGCCATCAAGCGGGAGGCAGTTGAATGCGCCCTCATACTGCTGGAGGAAGGCTCTTCGGCGACGGAGGAGTGCGCGGGCGGGATGACTCCTCTTCACCTCGCTGCGGACAAAGGATATACTATCATCTGTGAGAAACTGTTTGCCAAACCGGAAGTGCAAGTTAGTAAAGAGAATGATATGAAAGCAACGCCCTTACATCTAGCGGCATTGCATGGATCAGTTGATGTTTGTCAGATGCTGCTACGCAAAGGGGCGCGACAGACAGCTGTCGACGTCAACGGCCGAACGGCGCTGCACTTGGCGTCTGGGAAGGGAAATGCCAATGTGGTCAAGTTCCTCTGCCGGAAGGGAGTCCCGAATAAAGCGAAAGACGACACCGGATCTAATGCATTGCATCTTGCAGCTGCGTCATCGGAAGAGGGAGCGCTAGAATGTTGCAAGTTACTGTCTTCCAATGCAAAGGCGTTAATTAGCGATGTGGATCGGGACCAAAACTTACCCATCGACAAAGCCTTTGAAAAGAACCATGACGAAATTTTCAGACTCCTTCTCAAGAAATTAGTCTTCAAAGATAATCAAGATAATCGAATGCTGACCCTGCATAAATATATGCATGAAGCATTAGAAGCGGAAAGACTGTAAGTGTGATTAGATAGCACAATATACTTTGAAAATATATAATTTTTTTTTTTGTCTCACTCGTTTACTATATTTTCACCATTCCTTTCTCAGGAGTGTCGTAGAAGCCATCATAGACAGCGAGTGGTGGGAATCTGGCTTTATTGGTAAAAATGGCCATCACTGTGAGAACTTTCGGATTTTGGTGAAGGATTACCCCGATTTGGCACTCAAGGTCCAAGAAAAGTGTGTTAAACGTGTGTCAAACTCGGAAACCAAATATGACTTCAGATTGTATAATGATAACTATTACATACCATCAGGTAAGGGTTATTGTATGTATTTGAATTATTAAATAATTATTATGCTAAGGCATTATCAAAATACAAAGAAGTGCAATTCGCTTTTGAAGTGATAATATAATTATGAAACTTCATTAACACCGCATTGCACGCGCAGACACGGAGAAGCGTGCCCTTTCTCCCTTCGACTCGGTCACGGGCCAAGTTCTGCCCAAAGCGCAACCATTCACCGACGGATTGCCATGGAAAAACTCTCACCCGCTGGCCCTCATGGTCTCCCACACCCGCCAACAGAACCTGCAGCATCCTCTCTCCAAGGCGTGGATGCTGCAGCAGTGGAGATCGTACGCGTGCAAGATCTTCATGGTGCTCCTGATTAATGAGCTTTTCTTTGTGATCAGTCTGATTTCCTTCATGGCCTATGTTGAGTAAGGAGTTTTAGTTTGTGTGTGTGTGTGTGTGTGTGTGTGTGTGTGTGTGTGTGTGTGTGTGTGTGTGTGGGCATGCGCAGGTGCATGCACCTGTGCGTCAGTGAATTACTGAGTGAACCTAGGTACATGAATGCGTTCCTTTGTGTTGTGTTTCCTCGTATACATGCAACAACCTATGCCATTCTAATTTGTTCATGCACTTTTATTGAACTACTTATATTTTTCAGCAACTGGAATCGGATAGAAATACGCTGCGGTTTCACAAAAGATGCATTCATCCGCATCTCAGAACAAGACAAAGGTTCCTTGAATAATGAAACAAGATTGCAGTTCGATGAATGCAATGCATTACTACCAACAAAATTTGCTTTATGGATAGCAGTAGTATTTACCATGTTTGTCATGCTGATTTTGGAGTCCAATTTCTTATTCAGGGTAAGCTAATCCCTATTTTTGTGATAATTCCTTTGTACTGGTGACTGAATGAGGACTGACCTTGAGTGCTACTTGGCGTATTTTTAATAAAATTAGGTCCTATCCAAATTAAAATACCAACTCACATTTTTTTTTTTTTTTTTTCCTACACAGTTGAAGAAGGAATATTTCTGCTTCAAGGGGAATTTAGTGCGAGTGCTTCGGTCTGTTTGCACGCTGATCATCCTGATTCCCCAGGGGCTCTGTCAGTACAATTACTTGGTGTTAAACGTAAGTAATGATACGTGCAAATTTACTCACCACCCTAAATGTAGTGCTGAAAATGGTTGAGACAGGTGGTGTCTATTTATTGTAGTACAAATTGAACATAGCCATTACTCATGTTGCATACCTTCCATATGGGATGAGTTTATTTGGTAATTATTTATATCACTGCTAGCCATTCTTTTTTATTTTAAGTACTTAGACTGTGATGTATTTGGTGTATTTTATGGTAAGTACATACATAAATTCTGTCATCCATGTACAATCTCTTAATGTATTTTTGTCCCTTTTCCAGATTCTGCAATGGCAGTTTGGCGTTGCAGCCCTTCTTCTAGCTTGGCTTCATCTCATAAACACACTCAATGAACTGCCAATGCTGTCCGTGTTCATGCCAATCACAAACAGTTTCATGAAAAGCTTCTTTAAAGTTCTCGTTTACATCTTGATGCTGGTTTTCGTGTTCGCATTCATTTTCCATCTCTTACTTCAGGATCACAATGCCTTTTCCAATGTGCCACAAGCCTTGGTGAAGACTATAGTGTGGATGCTTGGTGATTTGGCCTATGACGACACCTTCCTGGCTGAGGATAACAGTCTCTTTTACCCGGTAATGGTTAATAGTCTCTTCGTGGTGTTCGTCACTATCATTGGTGGCTTCATTGTAAACTTGATCATTACACAGCCATCCAATAAACTAGATGACTTTAGAGAGAAAGCCTCATTTCATTTGGATGCGAACCGAGTTGCTCTCTTCCTCCACCTGGACATCTGTTTCCCTTTCTTCAAGAAAATGAGGACAACCCAATTCTTTGTAGACAATATTAAAGACAAAAACCATAATTTCTTCATGAGGAAACTCCTTATGCTGGATGTGAAAGAAGAAGCACCAGAAGCACCAAGTCCTCTTCAAATCCAGTTGGAAGAACAAGGTAAGCATATTAGCATCCTACTGAACTTGCAAATGGAACAGAGGGAGGAGATACAAGAACTGAAACACCAGTTGAAGATATTAGTGAATAAGACTCTGGAATAAATGCTGAATTCTCATTGTTCGAATGTATCCTGATCACTGCGAAGATACTTATTTAAAATATTGACTCGTTTTTGTTTTCTTTGTGTAAGACTGTCCTTTTGCCTTGATTTATGTGCTTTCATAAGTTACTTCAGATTTGTTAAAAACTGTTTCTTCATAAACAGGTAATAAAATATGTTTAAAAAATGACTCTTTCTACACCATCAAGCTATAGTGATTTAATAATGCTAAGTGACAATACTCTAAAACTGATCATTATCTGGGGTTCTCAACACTGACCATATATACAGTAGCATGACAACAATATACTAATAGTCCTAATTTGTAGTAATTTTTGTACATCTTTCACAGAGTAAGCTTGAAACTATTATGTGCAGCAATATGTAAATTACAAAAAAACGTCTGATTTTCCAAGCTCTAACCAATAGTCATTGCTCATTTCTATAAGAATCAAAGTACATGAAACTTTTTAACAATCTTATTTCTTATAATTTTTTTTTTGTTATTATTCTTTTTTTTAATATCACAAATGGAAAATTTACTGTATGAAATACATTTTCCTGGTATAATACAGGCAATGCTTTGATTATAAATGCCATAGTAATACATATCCAGTACCAGTTATGAAATTTGTAAGTGTTGAAATCTTTCTTTAATATTTTCATTCTCAATTCCCTTTACTAATATAAAAAACAACAATGCCTGCAATTGTATAGAGTTCTTACATGTGAAACAAACAAACATAAATAACTAAAGGTTAAACCAATTTGGTCACTAACCTTATCTATAACAGTTGGAATTGCTAGTAAAATTCAATTACCTCTGCAACAAATACATAATGGATAATTGCTAACCTTGCAGTTATCATGCAGGCTTTCAAATGATTTATTTTTTCTCTCAAAGACTGTTGGCAAAAAGATGGCATAAATAAAAATAATACTATTATCTATATATATCATCTTTATTGTAAAATTTCTTGGTAAAGATTTTTTTTTCATATTTTAGCTTAACATTAAATATCATCCTGATCATCAACATTAAATACTCATTTAAGGTAAATAATTGTGCATATCAAATGTATGAGGTCTGAAAGAAAACTGGTCTCCAATAAATAAAAACAACATTGTCTTACATAAATGCCAATTTTCCTGGTGTTCTGATAGTAAACTTAAGGTTTTACACAAGAGACTTGGACATATAAGGTCCATCCAGTTCATAGCCCAGCTTCCTGTAGTAATTCCTGGTTCCAACACCTGGAAAAAAAATAACATGTTACAGGTTTGTTCTGATGTAAATTCAGCAATACATTTGCACTGGAGTATAAAAAATATGATAAGACATCTAGAAATATTGCCTAGATTTTCTAAACACAAATAAATAACTATTGTCTTTAGGATAATAGACC
>BOPN01000853.1:32500-55000 GCA_017312705.2 Penaeus japonicus | reverse complement strand
GAAAGCATATTGTGATACTTTCATGTGCATCGTGAAAGCAACACATGGTGAGTGTTATTTCCGAAGACAACTCTTAAAACTTTATAAATAGATAATATTGCCAAAGTAATATAAGAAACTTATTGAATTATTGGTGCACAGGCACCTCAACAGAAAAACCAACACCTTACCATTCTCCAACACAACTAAAATAAAAATCTTGAACAATAATTACACTTTAACAAATACAACTTACCAATGCACTTTGTGTTGCTCCTTTCTGAGTACACAACTGCTTCTTCGACGCTGCTAGACGAGTGTCCTGAGAGAGCATCATGGAGATTCCGTATAAAGTAATCTCTGTAGTCTTCTGGGAGGGCCATGAACGTGCCACCCATCACGATGAACTCAACCTTATCCACATTATGGCCAAGCTGCCTTAACTGAAAGCATTGATTAGTTTAGTGTTAACAATTCTGAAAGGTTTCAAAAATAATTCCCTTAATGTAAATTTTGTATTTCAGTTATTTTTAAATGCTGTTAATATTAAATAACTCAATGAACCATCAAAATCTAAATACATTAAAAAAAAGTTCATTGCCTGGTCAATGACAGTATATTTTCGTTGCAAAACAAATAAAATGTGGGACTTGCTCAATGATAACACATGGGTTCATTATGAATTAAAAAGCCATAACATCATCAGTGCAAGCAGTCTTCTTCTCATTGTAAATCCAAAATAGTGTACAATAGTAAAAGGATCTAAAGCTTTTTACCTGCTCTACACGATGTCTTGTTTGAAGGTATGGATTATACCTGGCCCTAATAGCTCGCATTGATGTGGGTTCGTAGCCTGTGTAGCTCTGCGTGGAGTACTCGAAGTCAGAGTCTGGACCACCAGGGCAATACACACATATATTACCAGTCATATTAATGTGTGGACAGCGATGGGGCTTGCACATAACGGCAACCACAGCAATCTGATGAGAAAAGTAATATGAGTAGAGTTCATAAATGTTTTTTTCTGATGGTATAATAATCATCATCACCACATCAAATAAGTATCTAACTATATCTAGTAGCAAGTTTGCTAAAAGTAAATAATACCAGTTACTAATCTCTTAAAAACTGAATAACATCAAAAGAAAACTGAAATTAGATATATAAATAAAAAAAAGAATTCCATTGTAAAGGCATTCCTTACAGTTGTGGTTCTCAAAATTTTCCAAGTACCAGAACCCTTTTAACAGTGTTTTTACTCCATGGAACCTAAACATCTGTGTGTACAATATATATAGAATCAGTACATAACAATGAGACACTTTGCTCTTCAGGGAAATGTCTAATCAAAACTTTATCTGTCGCAAAAAACTTACTCCTGAAGCTGTTCGAACAGGCTTTGCGCGCAGTTTTGGGAGAAGGACTTTCTTGTGTTCTTGTGGTACTGCAGCAATAATGTCCACCAGCCTGGGAGATGAGGAAAGTCCATATTTTGACGATATTCGTGTCTTCAGCTTGTTCAGATTCACATCACGCCCTTCTTTCTGTGCCTTGATTAGCTCCTGCACAATCTCCCCCACTGTGAGCATGCGCAGCTCCTCCTTGGAGAGAGTAGGACCTAGGATCAATAAAAAGCATAGATAAGTATACGCAGAACATTTCCCAGGCAAAAAATTGGTATCTGCAAAGAACAATACCACAGCTGCCACTCTAAATACCAACACACTCATGACACCTGGAGGATAAATGACTAATGCAGAACTATCAGATATCAATATCAAGTATAGTGTAATATCACAGAAAGCTTGGTCAATAAAGGACTCAATGTTTATAAAGTGCTAATCAGGTCTGAGTGTGCAGTGCCATAAATTGTAACAAGTGTTTTTATTATAATTCATCATCTACATTAGTAACCTATTTTTTTATCCAGCAAAATCTATGGCATACTTTGTGCCCTCTATTATATAGGAAATATCACTAAATTCAACTGGCACCAATAGTGTTAGTCATATATTTTTCAGAAATAATCAGTTAAATATCATAGTTCTGTCCATTAATTGCTTACTCATCTTATGCCATTAGTTTGAGAAGAAGTCAATGCATTATCTTGCATGAGCCAAGCAACCTACAGTAACTATCATTATAAAAGTTTCCTATTTTTGCATCACTAATTGGATTTTCAAATAGAGAAACATTACAACAATAGCAACAACAAAATCACTAATTCTAGAGTTAAGCAGCTCATCAATCAAACATCCAGATCTGGTAATGATTAAAGACATTTGATGTATACTGTCCAGATATGAATAACTTTAGCAATGATATTAGTAGTAAATAAACTGACTCAGTGTCCAGCATTGTAAGTTGATGCCATGCTGGTTGGCATTTTAGTAGGGGTCAAATAACCTCCAGGCACATCTCTTTGGTAAATTTTCTGAATAATGCTTTGTTACTAAATACCACAAAAGTGGTACTGATGGATTCCTCTCAACCTATACAATCCATAAATGATTGATTTTACCCACAATTCACCCACTGTAACCTACAATCAGGTCTTAAATAGTAGGTGAGAGCATTTGGTACACATCACTGCCTTTGACCTCCACCCTGCACTTGTAAACAATCAATTGATATCTTATTAAAAAGAGAGCCATCTATAGAAAAACAATATTATGATTTTAGTTTTCTTGAGGCAACAGCCAATGAGAACTACCCTTATATCAACTGGCCAATCAATACACTTTCATGTTCCTTATTGTTAGCGAACCTGCAAGTTTGAGTTTTCAAAAGAGTTTCAAGTTGGTTGTTGCATTGTGGAGATGTGTATACGTGTTTGCGGTATTGGTCCCTGTATGGAATATGCATTGGCAACAAGGGGTACACATAGGTGTCATCTCTCAAGCTCCATGTTAAACAAAATAAAAACTCCTGAAAACCAAGGTAAGTAGTATAAAGTGCTATAAAAAAGGGGAGAGGGGTCCAGGGGGAGCACAGCCCCCCTTGGCTAGGGCTAACTTCAAGACCAGATAAATTTAGGTTGCATAATAGGTTAGGATTTTGTAGACAAAATACCCTGAAAACAGCGTATTCAAAACTCCCACCAAAACCGCTTTACGCAATTGCTGTGCAGCACACGGTATGCCATGGGGGTGAGTAAATCATATAAAACCACGTCTTTAATATTTTTATTTTACAGTAGACAGGTATATGACTGAATAACATGTATACCGCTAAGAAAGAGTTGATGTCAGCATGATATTACAAGTAGGAACCCCTAATTTTAGATGGAAAATGTCCTGCCCAGAGAGAATTTGGTAAAAAAGCTATAAGAGCCTTAAACACCTGTCAGAAACATTAACATAGTAATATTGAATCCACACTGAATGAAACTGCCCTTGATAGACAGAACTTGTAGGTCTTCCGAGCATGTTATACGCAAAAAGAAACTCGACCAACAGGTATTTCACCAGAATGTAAGTAGTGGCCCAGGTATATGAATTCAGAGTCTGTGATATATTAGCTAATTTCAACTCCACGCCTTACTTTCGGCATAAATAAAAAACACAGACTTCAGTAATATAAAGCATGTGCTAAATGAATTAGGGTAAATCGCGTTAATATTAGAATTAATATGGAATATGTTTACCTTTCTTTCTATTCTGTCCCATCCTGGCCGAAGGGTCAGTCGTCACTCACGTTGCGCTGGAGAGAGAGAGAAAATAATTCCGGCTTGTGTAATGGCGATTTATAACCCAATGTTCTTCCTTAGATTCTGAAGGTTGGTATGGTGTACTTGATATACAGTAGAATTTCAGATAAATCGTTATCTATTATTGACCAATAAGTTTATTAGAAGATTAAGGTAAGATAAGGGAGTTTAACTAACCCATTTCTATTCTTTGGGCAACATTATGCAATGTTCGAGTTGGAGACGCTTTTCCTTTAAATGCGCTACTGTAACTTGTCTGATCAGACACATAAAGAAAAAAAGTTTTAAAAGTAGTACGTCATAAAACTTTATCACTAGGTAACTTGATTTAGATTTGACTTGCGAACTTTTATATTGGCAATATTAGGAAGTGATAACTAAATGCATTCGAGCTCTAACCCCCTGCTTTTGCATACACAGTAACGTTGAAAGTGTCCATAAAGCATTTTTTTTTCTTTTACTTTCTTCGTTCTCAAAATGTGTCAGGCGCAAGTACCGAACTCAAAAGTCAAAGCAGAGCCACATTCTTGAGTCTTCCCTTGTGACTATCATCTGCATGTAAGGTAGTTTTGATTATTACTTGTATGTTGTTAAAACAGAGAAAAGTTTTTTCTTTTGCTGAAGAAGACCCTAATTTCTTTTCATCTATAACTTTGGTCACTTCGGCTCACCAATAGGACAATTTAAAGGAGCTACTTGCAACCTATACATTTACAAAGACCAGGGCAATGAGGGGCATATGATGTTGTTCTAGCCAGAGTAAACATTGTCACCAGTGGAGTCAAAAAGTCGCCATCCATGTTAAAAGAAGATGACCATCCTTGCTCATGCCCAGCAGGGGAGGGGAGGGGGGTCCATTTGGGAATAATGAGAAAAGCAGGTGTTAGCTGCAGGTCCTGCTTACTCTTTCTCTCTCTCTCTTTCACAGCGACAACTTTCTGTGTAATTAAAAGGGGACACAAACGCCATCATAAAATGATGTAATATTCGGCGACAGGATTGAACAAAAAGCTTTATGGAACTTCCATACTTGCGAAAGCGCTGGCTGGTGTTTCCACTTAACTGAAAATACTTAATAAGATGAATCATGCACATGTTTCGTTTTGGGGCGTAGAAGACTCCTCGTGGTATATTCTTTCCATTAAATTCTCAGATACCTGTACTGGAAAGGGGCATCTAAAATGTGTTGGTGGATTATTCGGCACTTGCAGTGTGTCTTCCTTTGAATAAACAATGAGCAATCGCACAGGGATTAAAGTACCCTTACCATTATGTTTATTTGCTATAAAATGCTAGAGATTAAGAGATGTCAGCGTGCTTCCACCAAAATCCCTCCCCATCCGTTTTACCTGAAAATAAACTTGTTTTTGCGCCGCGTATACCTCTGAATCATGTTCAAGATTATGTCGGTCTTTTTGTGTGATGCGAGAAGAGACTCGTTGAAAATATATTTATTGTATGTTTTGCTGAGTCTGGTATAGGATTGTTTGAATTGGGGGAAAGGAAGCTTTTGTATTAAATTTCGTATTCTGAAGGCTGTCCTAGTGGGTAATGAATGGGAGTGTTCAGTAAGAATTAGTCACGCAGATGTTCAAAAACATGTTCGGGTTTTACCAAGGCCAAAGTGATGAAGCAAGTTATCACATTTTATATCTTGCCAGAATAAAAGAGCTAGAAGGGTTCAGTAAATGTATCTGGTGCTTGTTATTGGAGAAGCAAAGACAAGTAGGTCTATTGAAAGTTATACATTTCGTAGACTTTCATTTGGAAATAAGATGCAAGCTTAAATAGTTCAGAAATTCACCTTGGTAAATACTTTACAGATATTTGGTAATTTTCTTATTACTCTCGACACATTTTATTCTTAAAGTTCCTCATTGCCGTTAATCAATTTCAAAAATGTATGGAATTTTCTTACTGCTCTTCAGTCTCCGTAAGTTCTCCAACTTTCCTTTCGTATATGTAGCATTCCTTCATTCCTGTGAACAATTCAAACAACCCTCATTTTGCAACTACTCTTCACAGCACAGCTCAAAATATATCTATACGCTATACTACTTCAACTTGTCAAAGTCAAAATCTGTCTCTCTTTCTCTTAAATTTACCCATTGGTCGCGGCTTTAATAAAATATGTATGCAGTAAGATGGCGGGTTTACATTGTCTGGCACGGTGCCATCCGCGTCTACGACCAACTCTGCCTTGGCAGCAAATCATGCCATCCGCTGCTAATGTTAATATATATATATATACACACACACACACACACACACACACACACACACACACATATATATATATATACACACACACACACACACACACACACACACACACACACACACACATATATATATATATATATATATATATATATATATATATATATATATATATATATACATATATATACACACACACACACATGCTGCTGTGTATATACATTCATACACATACACATATTTTGTCAGTGTAGTAGAACAGTACAATTAGAGTTAGTGTACAATATTGCATTTGTCGATTAAATATCTATATGTTTTATTTAGAGATACCAACCAAACGAACATTCGAAAGAATATCATATTACCATTCTTCTTTTGTCAACATTGCTGGAAATATTCAAATGTAGTGCTCCATTATGGCATGAGCTTCTAGGGTAGGAGCCCCTGATCATCTGCCAACTAGGGCCCCAGAGAAAGGTTATATAATTTGTGAATGCTGAATCGATGTATATATACTGTACATCGTATATTAAAACGTTTATAATAGATTTAATTGGGATTCTGTTTACATGTATTCACATCTGACAATGGTAATAAGGATTACCTATCGCAGTAACATTAAAATTTAGGGAATAACCTTGGTGCAACAACTTGTGAAAAGTGTGCGTGTGTCGGTCTAGTTCCGAGAATTTGATTCGGTGAACTTTGTAGGAAATAGTGGTGTTGGTTTCCTTCCTATTGTTAATCCTCATTCCTTAAAAATGCATTTATTCATCTATAGAGAAGGAAAAAAAAAGAGGTTAGAATAAACAGCATTGTTTATCTATATAATTGTACATGATCTAGGATGCCTCGCTCATGCCAAATTATGGCAATATGTAATGAACCTGTCTACCGCTTACCAAGTGGCATTAGAATTTCGTGAATAACAGTTTAGTTCGAGAACTTAGAATCAATCAGCGTATGCTTGTCAAGAACAAAAAAATAAATTTAGCACCCGTTATAGGAAAGAAAAGGCTGCCCGTTCCCTTCCTATTGTATATTGCTATGATTGCAATGTTTTGTAATATGTTATCCACTATTATCGAATTTTGCACCTATAGCACCATCTATGTATAAACAACTAATGGAAAACGTGAATGAAAAAGTAGGGCAAAAGAAAATTACGAATATCATCGCACTCAGTCAAAGAAAACGGAGTGTGGAGACAGCGCACCTACTCATCCTCGGGTGGGCCCACGGTAGAGAAGTCAGTGTCTCGTTCTGCTAGTGAGGGAGTGGAGTCGATCCGTGAACTCAGTGAACTTTGAAAGTGGCCAATCGAACGAGGAGCAATGGTTCTTCCACTTATCTTGACATGTGGACCAAACGAGGTCATAGTATTATCAGGTCAGTAGTTTTCACATGTATATTACATATTTCTCCTTATTCGCTGGTCAGGGAAGAAAAATCTTATAACTAGATGTGCGCAGATACTTTCTAAATGCCGCTCAAGGAATTTCTGTTCCACATTAAATGTATCTTATGGCTCCCAGATTGTCAGTCAGGTTGAAGTTTTGCGATTGTAAAAAATGATATGTCGGTGGTAGGCCTATGTTCGAGTGTGGCGGCGGACATCTGGTTCATATTAATATAGCCTGAATGGCACTCACCCCTTCCCCCCCTCCCCCCTCCCTATCCTTCTCTTCTCTCTCTCTCTCTCTCTCTCTCCTATCCTCTCTTCTCTTCTCTCTCTCTCTTATTTTCTCTTGGGATTTGTCTGTCCATTTATCAATGCATCAATCAGTGAGTCAAGTAATCAATCTGTCTATCAGTCTACCTATCGATAAATCTATCTGTTTATCTATCTATCAATCTGTCAAGGATTAAATATTTGTATGTGTGGATAGGCAGATAGAAAACACACGCCCCTACGGTATGTATACACTCGGTCACGCCCCTTTTGAGCTTCCTGTTTTTCGTGACTGGGCATTTCATTCCACAATTCGAACATTATACGGTGCATTTGTCAAGTCATTTGGACGTGACATTGTATGGATGCATTTGTGATTGGTTTCTAGTTTCTTTTATACGAAACCTAGCGCTACTGTGTGTTTTACTTGCGAATGAATGCTTTGTTATTATTGTTGTTATATTTTTGTTTTTGATATGATAATGATAACATCGTCATCGTCGTCGTCGTCGTCCTCCTCCTCTTCCTCCTCCTCCTCCTCCTCATCATCATCATCATCTTCATCATCATCATTACCAATGAGTGAAAGTTGCCTTTTTCATTTATGATTTTATTTGGAATATAACAAGCTGTACATAAGGCTACGGTAACGATTATAATGAAAGTTTGCGTGAACTCCTGTACAACCGCTGTAACAGTAAGCTAGCGTGAGTAGTTTCCATGTGGCATTCCTCGTAGGATGTGTACAATTGCTATTCTCTCTTTCACTTCCCGTACCAATCACAAGGGCAAATTTGTTCCTATGTATCAGTAATATAGCTTTCTTAGGTCCTTCATTTATACACACATAAAAAGGCTAAAGTTAGAACCATGTACATGTCGATAGATGGCGACCGTGCGTCGTCCCGCGTCATGTTGGTACCCCTGACGTCAGCTGACCTTGAAGGCGACGCCTCAGAAGATGTGAGGAATACAGTGTATAGGGGATCCCGGCATAAGGCTTGGGTGTCGAGCTGAAGGGATGCCAGGGACGACTTGGAGCCCTATGTGGTTGCCTTGCTTGTAATTTGCGTTCTGTGTTTATTACCTACACAATCATTTGGCATTAGTTATTAACTAATGTGATTTTTTCACCTTGTTCAGGAATAACGTCGAAAATATAATTCATTTTATCATTATGTTTAGGGTGATAAAACAATGATAACTAATGTTTCTGGTAACTATTCCAACTGCTATGGTTACTTATCTCGCTTCACTGTTCTTTATACGCCGAGATACTCATAGATTTAAACTTGTATGGTATTTGTTATTATTTGGTAGGTCTTTGTATTGTTATATTGTTATTATCTTTATTGATATTAGTAATGACGATAGTGATGATGATGATAATTATAACGCTATTAAGAATGACAACAACAATAATAATGATAGTAATGATATTACTACTGTTGATAATGATGGTGACGGTGATAATGGGGATGGTAATGATGGTAATGATAGCGATGATGGTGATGATAATAATCATCAATAGTATCATAACAATATCAACAACATCAGTGATAACAATAATGAAAATTATATTGATTTTAACAACAACAACAACAATGATAATAATAACAGAAATGATAATGATACTGATAATAATAATTACTATAATGATAAAATTTTACAAAACGTTTATTACATTATTACATATGATACACCCAATGCTCGTAGAGTAAATCTGGATGTCTTTCAAAGACTCCACGGTCAGCTATTGCCCGTTCTGATAAGTACCTGTAATAGTGTCATTTAAATAAATCGAAGGTTATACAAAATAAACAAATAATGAAGAAAAAAAGTCGCTGTAGACATTTCCTGTAAAAATGAGTGCATTCTTATGTCCTGCGGCTAGCATTAAAATGCGTGAGTTGCAAGAGGCAGCAACCACACTTGCTTCCATTCTTCAGTTGTAAACATGCTAGTACCAGTAGCAAACATATTTCTGTTGAATGTATACGCATGAATTATTGATCTTCAAGGCTTAAGGAATTGCTAAAGAAGTTATGAAGAAAGCAAACAACGAGACTAAATAAAAGTCACCATGTTACGTTGTGCTGTAGAACACGTAACAAGGACGTACTCAGGATATGTAGCGTTGAATGGGAAATTTATCAAAGGTTAAAGTCAAGATAACAGTTACGGTACCAAAAATAATGTATGGATTGATAACCGACGTTAGAAAGCTAATATGTCGAATCAGTATTAAGATTGAGGCCTTCATGGCCACACGCTCACGCTCGCACTTCTATTCACATACATGTTTGAGGAGCACACAAAGCCACATCTCAAAAGCGCGCACCAACAAGAGCTCGAGTTTCTCATACTCTCTTTCGCTCAGACACTACCAACACGCGCTTGGAAAATACGCTAATGTTCACACTTTCACTGAACCACTCACGTTCTCTCTCTCTCTTCCCAATGTTTATAGTTGAGTAAGTTATTTTGAGCAAGTACTTTCTCTTCCAATTCCTGTACATCCAAATATTGCCCTGGCGTGTCATGGCCGTAACCCGAGAGCCGTCGGGGTACTTTGATGATATCAGCACCCATTTCCAAACTTCCTGATCTGCCGCGGGTCTGAAGTTCTCCAACGTCGTCAGTCTGACGTACTCCAGCGTCGCCAAACTGAGGCACTCCAATGTCGCCAGACTGAGACACTCCAATGTCGCCAGACTGAGGCACTCTAATGTCGCCAGACTGAGGCACTCCAATGTCGCCAATCTGAGGCACTCCAATGTCGCCAGTTTGAGGCTCTCCAACGTCGCCAATCTGAGGAACTCTAATGTCGCCAGACTGAGGCTCTCCAACGTCGCCAATCTGAGGAACTCTAATGTCGCCAAACTGAGGCACTCCAACGTCGCCAATCTGAGGAACTCTAATGTCGCCAGACTGAGGCTCTCCAACGTCGCCAATATGAGGAACTCTAATGTCGCCAAACTGAGGCACTCCAACGTCGCCAATCTGAGGAACTCTAATGTCGCCAGACTGAGGCACTCCAACGTCGCCAATCTGAGGAACTCTAATGTCGCCAGACTGAGGCACTCCAATGTCGCCAATCTGAGGAACTCTAATGTCGCCAGACTGAGGCACTCCAATGTCGCCAGACTGAGGCACTCCAATGTCGCCAGACTGAGGCACTCCAACGTCGCCAGACTGAGGCACTCCAATGTCGCCAGACTGAGGCACTCCAACGTCGCCAGACTGAGGCACTCCAATGTCGCCAGACTGAGGCACTCCAATGTCGCCAGACTGAGGCACTCCAACGTCGCCAGTCTTAGGCATTCCAACGTCCCCAGTCTGAGGCACTCCAATGTCGCCAGTGTGGGTCACTTATAACTTGTACAAAATTTCGTGTCTCCTACTTCACATAAGGATTAATGTGGTGTGGTTTCATTGTCATCCCGGGCGAGAGAGAGAGAGAGAGAAAGAGAAAGAGCGAGAGCGTTATGAAGGGATTGTAGACATTTAGGAATATATCATTTCACTTTCTTTCTGTGTAGTATGATTAAAATTTCAATAGAAGAAGAAGGGCAATATTGTATGACTCTGCAGTGGAGATATCACATACCTCGCATTGGCAATAGTGGGAAGTGACAAGCGGTAATTTTAGCCCATGTCTGCTGTATGTTTGTACGCACGGCGCGCTATGTCGTCACTCGACTCTACAGTTGAATTGCGTTTAAAAACCAATGCTGAAATTTGCCTGCTGTACTCTAGGGTCACCAACCTTATAGTAGGTGCGCCTGTCGCCTTGCCAAAAACAAATGTGGAAGCACGCCAAGTGGTTTCCAATGTTTCGGAAGAGTAAAATGACCTGTAAAAAACGATTAGTCATTCAGTGCTCTTACCCAGTTGGTGTAAGTAAACACGCTCACATCAAAAGCCATAGGTGGAAATGATGTATTTGCTTATCTTTGAGAAAATCTAATATAAAGTGTTTGAAAAACATCACCATCATCTTCACCTTCACCGTCACTCTTACTCTTACCCTCACTCTCACTCTTACCCTCACCCTCACTCTCCCTCTTACCCTCACCCTCACTTTCACTCTTACTCTTACCCTCACCCTCACTCTTACCCTCACCCTCACTCTTACCCTCACCCTCACTCTCACTCTTACCCTCACCCTCACTCTCACTCTTACCCTCACCCTCACTCTCACTCTTACTCTTACCCTCACTCTCACTCTTACCCTCACCCTCACTCTCACTCTTACCCTCACCCTCACTCTTACCCTCACCCTCACTCTTACCCTCACCCTCACTCTCACCCTCACCCTCACCCTCACTCTTACCCTCACCCTCACTCTCACTCTTACCCTCACCCTCACTCTTACCCTCACCCTCACTCTCCCTCTTACCCTCACCCTCACTCTTACTCTTACCCTCACTCTCACTCTTACCCTCACCCTCACTTTCACTCTTACTCTTACCCTCACTCCCACTCTTACCCTCATCCTCACTCTCACTCTTACCCTCACCCTCACTCTTACTCTTACCCTCACTCTCACTCTTACCCTCACCCTCTTACCCTCACCCTCACTCTCACTCTTACCCTCACCCTCATCACCACCACCACCACCGCATTGGGAATTAGGTTGAGACCGTGTATAAAGTCTTCGGTTACTAAAAGCATACGAAAAAATGCTAAATACACAGTCACGCGTCCATTAAGATAAGCAAGGATCTTGAATCCAGGGATTTAATTAAAATGATGGGCTTGACTATGTTTATATGTTATAAATATCAATAGGAATTATAGCATAGAAACAGAAATAATACGTAACAGAGTGTAAAAGAATTCATTGCATGTAGGAAGAAGGCACTTGTACCACAGTTTGTAGAGTAAATCATGAAGCTGAATACAGTTACAACAAGTCAAAGAACAAGAAATCAAGACGTTTCAATACGTGAAAAGGACAAACGTACACGATTTTTTTTCTCTTATTGTAGCTGTGCTTAGTTCCATCACTGTACAACCGTTACTGTGTAGTTTTGTTCAACGCATTTGTATTCGTAAACCATTATTGTGATGAATAAGAACAAAACATCCCGCTGGTTTTTCATATCTCCCCCCCCCTCCCATCTATACTGAAGCCAAACTTGACACATTTAGTCGATCTAAATAAGGAATCTCCCGGCGGAAATATAAACACAGCTGCAGTTCACTAGAGTTGGCACACTCCTGATAACTTAAAAGAACGACATGGAAAGGTGGATTAATGATTCGCGACTCAATGAAGTCAATGAAAAAACAAGAATATTAACCAAATGGGTCGTTATGTTGTAGCATAATGAATCTATCACTACAGCCTTATGGATTGATTTTTTCTTTTTTTTAATTTGGTTTGTTCCAACACTTAATTGCCGACGCTTAAACGGGGTTAAAACTCAAGCTGCCTCTCACTAAATACAAAAGTCGGAGAGACTGAACATCATAATCTAGTGACCTTTATTTGCAGTTTTGAGTGATAATAATTCCTATCTTGTTTTCACTTGAAGACACATTTAGGAATATATTAGGAATATATCACTTCACTTTCTTTCTGTGTAGTATGATTAAAATTTCAATAGAAGAAGGGCAATATTGTATGACTCTGCAGTGGAGATATCACATACCTCGCATTGGCACTAGTGGGAAGTGACAAGCGGTAATTTTAGCCCATGTCTGCTGTATGTTTGTACGCACGGCGCGTCACTCGACTCTACAGTTGAATTGCGTTTAAAAACCAATGCTGAAATTTGCCTGCTGTACTCTAGGGTCACCAACCTTATAGTAGGTGCGCCTGTCGCCTTGCCAAAAACAAATGTGGAAGCACGCCAAGTGGTTTCCAATGTTTCGGAAGAGTAAAATGACCTGTAAAAAACGATTAGTCGTTCAGTGCTCTTACCCAGTTGATGTAAGTAAACGCGCTCACATCAAAAGCCATAGGTGGAAATGATGTATTTGCTTATCTTTGAGAAAATCTAATATAAGGTGTTTGAAAAACATCACCATCACCATCACCTTCACCGTCACTCTCACTCTTACCCTCACCCTCACTCTTACCCTCACTCTCACTCTTACCCTCACTCTCACTCTTATCCTCACCCTCACTCTTACTCTTACCCTCACTCTCACTCTTACCCTCACCCTCACTCTTACCCTCACCCTCACTCTTACTCTTACCCTCACTCTCACTCTTACCCTCACCCTCACTCTTACCCTCACTCTCACTCTTACCCTCACCCTCACTCTTATCCTCACCTTCACTCTCACTCTTATCCTCACCCTCACTCTCATTCTTACTCTTACCCTCACCCTCACTCTTATCCTCACCCTCACTCTTACTCTTACCCTTACTCTCACTCTTACCCTCACCCTCACTCTCACTCTTACCCTCATCCTCACCCTTACCCTCACCCTCATCACCACCACCACCACCGCTTTGGGAATTAGGTTGAGACCGTGTATAAAGTCTTCGGTTACTAAAAGCATACGAAAAAATGCTAAATACACAGTCACGCGTCCATTAAGATAAGCAAGGATCTTGAATCCAGGGATTTAACTAAAATGATGGGCTTGACTATGTTTATATGTTATAAATATCAATAGGAATTATAGCATAGAAACAGAAATAATACGTAACAGAGTGTAAAAGAATTCATTGTATGTAGTAAGAAGGCACTTGTACCACAGTTTGTAGAGTAAATCATGAAGCTGAATACAGCTACAACAAGTCAAAGAACAAGAAATCAAGACGTTTCAATACGTGAAAAGGACAAACGTACACGATTTTATTTCTCTTATTGTAGATGTGCTTAGTTCCATCACTGTACAACCGTTACTGTGTAGTTTTGTTCAAGGCATTTGTATTCGTAAACCATTATTGTGATGAATAAGAACAAAATATCCCGCTGGTTTTTCATATCTTCCCCCCCCCTCCCATCTATACTGAAGCCAAACTTGACACATTTAGTCGATCTAAATAAGGAATCTCCCGGCGGAAATGTAAACACAGCTGCAGTTCACTAGAGTTGGCACACTCCTGATAACTTAAAAGAACGACATTGAAAGGTGGATTAATGATTCGCGACTCAATGAAGTCAATGAAAAAACAAGAATATTAACCAAATGGGTCGTTATTTTGTAGCATAATGAATCTATTACTACAGCCTTATGGATTGATTTTTTTTCTTTTTTAAATTGGTTTGTTCCAACACTTAATTGCCGACGCTTAAACGGGGATAAAACTCAAGCTGCCTCTCACTAAATACAAATGTCGGAGAGACTGAACATCATAATCTAGTGACCTTTATTTGCAGTTTTGAGTGATAATAATTCCTATCTTGTTTTCACTTGAAGACACTTTTAGGAATATATTAGGAATATATCACTTCACTTTCTTTCTGTGTAGTATGATTAAAATTTCAATAGAAGAAGAAGGGCAATATTGTATGACTCTGCAGTGGAGATATCACATACCTCGCATTGGCACTAGTGGGAAGTGACAAGCGGTAATTTTAGCCCATGTCTGCTGTATGTTTGTACGGCGCGCTATGTCGTCACTCGACTCTACAGTTGAATTGCGTTTAAAAACCAATGCTGAAATTTGCCTGCTGTACTCTAGGGTCACCAACCTTATAGTAGGTGCGCCTGTCGCCTTGCCAAAAACAAATGTGGAAGCACGCCAAGTGGTTTCCTATGTCTCGGAAGAGTAAAATGACCTGCAAAAAACGATAAGTCATTCAGTGCTCATACCCAGTTGGTGTAAGTAAACACGCCCACATCAAAAGCCATAGGTGGAAATGATGTATTTGCTTATCTTTGAGAAAACCTAATATAAAGTGTTTGAAAAACATCACCATCATCATCACCTTCACCGTCACTCTTACTCTTACCCTCACTCTTACTCTTACCCTCACCCTCACTCTTACCCTCACCCTCACTCTCACTCTTACCCTCACTCTCCCTCTTACCCTCACCCTCACTCTCACTCTTACCCTCACCCTCGCTCTCACTCTTACCCTCACTCTCACTCTTACCCTCACCCTCACTCTTACCCTCACCCTCACTCTCCCTCTTACCCTCACCCTCACTCTTACCCTCACCCTCACTCTTACCCTCACCCTCACTCTTACCCTCTCCCTCACCCTCACTCTTACTCTTACCCTCACCCTCACTTTCACTCTTACCCTCACCCTCACTCTCACTCTTACCCTCACCCTCACTCTTACCCTCACCCTCACTCTCCCTCTTACCCTCACTCTTACTCTTACCCTCACTCTCACTCTTACCCTCACCCTCACTTTCACTCTTACCCTCACCCTCACTCTTACGCTCACCCTCACTCTCACTCTTATCCTCACCCTCACTCTTATCCTCACCCTCACTCTCCCTCTTACCCTGATTTTTTTTCTTTTTAAATTTGGTTTGTTCCAACACTTAATTGCCGACGCTTAAACGGGGATAAAACTCAAGCTGCCTCTCACTAAATACAAATGTCGGAGAGACTGAACATCATAATCTAGTGACCTTTATTTGCAGTTTTGAGTGATAATAATTCCTATCTTGTTTTCACTTGAAGAGACGGAGGCACATTTCAAAGGATCTAAATTTATTGAAAGACCTTTAGAACATCGAAACAGATTTTTCCTCCGAATATTTCTTTATACTTTTATTTAGGGTAAACTGAATGTGAATATAAATGGGTTCCATCATAAATACTTTAAAGAATAGTTTATTGTGGACGGAGTTTTCTTTAATGGCTAAAGACTTTAGGCGGACAGAAGAAAATTTCCATTAAAAATCACATGATATGTAAGGATACTTTACGACGAGAAAAAGGTAACATACTTCATAATTTTATCAACCAAAAGATGCATCTTTTCAGTGCTTTAATAAAGCACTAATATTATAATATTAATTAGTTGTGTATATTTTGAAAATTCTGATCCTCTCTCCCACACGTCAATCACATACTCTATAAAAAAGAAAGAAAGAGAGAGAGAGAGAGAGAGAGAGAGAGAGAGAGAGAGAGAGAGAGAGAGAGAGAGAGAGAGAGAGAGAGAGAGAGAGATAGAGATAGAGATAGAGATAGATAGATAGATAGAGAGATAGAGAGAGAGAGAGGGAGAGAGAGAGAGAGAAAGAGACAAAACAAGAGCAAAAGCAAGAGCGAGACGAAAGACTTAATAGTATCGGGAGTATCGGACTTTAGACAAGAAAAGATACGTGACCTTGCGGGGAAAGTATTAAAAATGTATTGCACACACGCACGCGCACACACACACATATTTTGTGTGTATATGTGCGTATATATGTATGTATTCATGTGTGTTTACATGTATATTAAGATCTATCAGTATGTTTTCATTTTCTTTTCTGAGCAGATATAGTAAACGAGTGGTGTCAAATTCTCCCACAAACATTCCACTTCCTGAAACTGCTACATATTTATAGACAGACGCCCATGTTTGTAATGGCAGCTGTAGTTTTTAATAACCAAGCTTTATATTTTGTGATATCGAGGTAACTCTCTCGCCTGGTGTATACCTGTGTTTATGTTAGGGAATAATGATTATAGGAATGATAGTACCAGTAATAGTAATAATGATAATAGTAATGATAATAATTATGATAGTAATAATGATAATAGAAAATATAATATTTATAATTGTAATGATAATAATGCTGATAATCATGATGGTAATGATAAGAATGAAGATAATGACTATAATTAAAAGGAATAGTAATGATAATGATGGTAATAATGAAAGTGATAGTGGTGATAACAAAACAATAGTAATGATGATAGTAATGATAGTAATACTAATGATAACGATACTAGTAGTAATGATGTTAATGATTATTACAGTAACAATGACAGCAATTTGATAATGATATTAATAATAATGAAAATAGATGATAATGGTTATTTTGATATTAATGACCCTACATATAATGATAATTAAAATAATAATAATGATAATATTTACAATCGGGATGATAGTAAAAAAAAAATAATAATAATGATGACAACAATGATAACAAACAATAGATAGCATACTAATATAATAAAAATCCAATACAAATAACACTAACTCTAATAGAATGAAATGATACACGATTAATAATATCACAATATCACATCACAATATCACAAGCTGCTTCCAATACGTGGCCAATTCCACTCCAGTTAAGATCGCATAGTGCCGGTCACTCTGCATGCCCTCAACTGTCGTGAGCGAGGTCAGCTTGGGGCAAACACGATGGGATCGTTCAGAGCAAATGGACTTCGGAAACGGAGATTGAATCAATGTGGTTATGATTACAAAGTTTGTATGTGGAGAGCCTTAGTTGCCTGTGGTTGTGACTTTATTCAATTACTGAGGATGTCGCGCCGATGTCGTTATAGTAATTATAATGGTAGTGATGATGATGATAATGATAGTGACATTGATGAAACAAAATTTGAAACAGATTCAGAAAAATACAATGGAACATAGCAGGTTTTTTTTAATGATGGTTGTAATGAGAATAAAAAAAAAATAATTACAGAAAATAGCAAGGATAATGCTAGTGAACAAAACTGTAGTAAAAAGTTTGTGAACCAAGGAAGTTACAAATGTGAAATGAAGAAGTGATTTCATTTACAATAACTAGATTTTGATAATATTTATGATTATATATATATATATATATATATATATACACATACACATATATATAATATAATATGTATATACATATACATAAAGACACACACACAAACACACAGACACACACACACACAGACACACACACACACACACACACACACACACACACACACACACACACACACACACATATATATATATATATATATAAGCTTTCGGTAGAGACGAAAGAGCTTATGAAACAGCGTAGGGAAATGAAAATAAAATCAATCAGAGACAAGATAGAATCAACAGAGCTGACTAAGACGATAAACAAGAAGAAAGAGGATGTACGCAAATTTAACATACGAAAAATAAACAAAGCTCTGCTTGCCGGCACCAGCCTTAAGGCAACAAAGAGGAGGCTCGGAATAGGGAAAAACCAAATGTATGCAGTAAAGAAACCCAACGGAGAGGCGACATACAATAAAAATGAAATTATCAAAGTAATAGAAGACTTCTATCGCAATCTATATCACTCAAACGACCAACCACATACGGAGACAAACACAACAATTGGAGATGTTCCAAACATCACGGTAGATGAAGTAAATAGGGCACTAAAAGCATGAAAAGAGGAAAAAACACCAGAGAATACGGCATTAGTGTAGATCTTATTCAGAACGCAGGAAGATTGCAGCAGTAAAGCTGGCCAGTCTTTATAACAGATGTCTAGACGTCGGTAAAAGTTCGAGGCCTGGAGAAAAACGCAATAATTCTAATACACAAAAAGGGAGACACAAAAGACATAAAGAATTACCGACCTATAAGCCTCCTCTCAGTACTCTATAAACTGTTCACAAAAATCACAGCCCGTACCACCGATACATTAGATTCAAAACAACCCAGGGAACAGGCAGGGTTCCGCAATGGATTCTCAACTACAGTCTATCCACACACTAGCTCAAATAAAGGGGAGAAAACAAGTGAAATATAGGGAAATTACTGTGTATGGCATTCGTAGATTATGAAAAGGCATTCGACTCGGTACAGATATCTGCAGTACTAGATGCAATTCGTAAACAAGGAGTAGAGGAAATATACTGCAGATTATTAGAGGATATATATAGAGATGGTACAGCGACCATCAAAATCCACGCAGAAACCAATAAAATACCAATAAAAAAAGGGTGTTACGCAGGGCGACATCATCTCACCGAAACTGTTTACAGCCTGCTTGGAGGAAGTATTCAAGAAGTTAGACTGGAAAGAGAGAGGGATTAAAATAGGGAATGAGCACTTAAGCAATCTAAGATTTGCAGATGACATTGTTCTTTTCGGTGAGTCAGCAGATGAACTACAACAATTAATAAGCGATTTAAATAAGGAAAGTCTGAAGATTGGCCTTAAAATGAACATGAAAAAGACTAAAGTCATGTTCAACAGTCGAACCCCAGTTAAGCAAATACAAATACAAGGCGAGGTACTAGAAGCAGTGAACGAGTATGTATACCTAGGGCAACTCATTCAGTCGAGTACATCCTGCGAAGACGAGATAAAACGGCGAATCAGGCTAGGTTGCCTTCGGTAAACATAGTAATATATTACGAAGTCGTCTGCCACTATGTCTAAAGAGAAAGATTTTTGACCAATGCGTCCTCCCCGTCATGACATATGGATCAGAGACATGGACTACGACCAAGGCACTCGAGAGGAAATTAGTAAGCGCCCAAAGAGGAATGGAAAGGCTTATGCTAGGAGTTAGCTTAAGAGACAAGAAAAGGGCCACATGGATCAGGCAGCAAACAAAAGTAGAGGATATACTCAAGACCATCAAGAAGAAAAAGTGGCAGTGGGCTGGACACATATATCGGAGACAGGACAACAGGTGGACAAAGAAAACAACAGAATGGGTAATACACGACACAAAGAGACCCAGGGCAAGACCAATGACTAGATGGCGGGATGAAATAGCAAAATTCGCAGGAGTAAACTGGAATCAGAGGACACAAGACCGGAATGACTGGAAAAGATTGAGAGAGGCCTACGTCCTGCAGTGGATTGATACAGGCTGATGATGATGATGATGATGATGATGATGATATATATATATATATATATATATATATATATATATATATATATATATATATATATATATATATATATATATAAACTACCATACTGAAAAGCGAAGGACAAACAAAGAATAAGTTATACCTTTCAGATTTTTAAGTGACCAATCGAGTACAGAAGAAGGAAAATAATATTTTATGAATAAAATGCTAATTCTCTCTTTTTCATCCTTATAGGATTAGGGTACCAGAAGTCGGCCATGATCACAGGTGGAAGAATCATTGCCTTCCCATGCCTTCAGCGGTGGCACAGGTAAGTCAGTGAGTCTAAGGAAAGCAGTAATTCGTCATTCAGCAATGAGTGAGACTTAGTGATTAGTAATTCAGCATTCAGCAGTGAGTCAATCTAAGGCAATTAATAATTCGTCTTTCAACAGTGAGTCCGTATAAGGCAAATAATAATTCGCCATTCAGGCGATTAGTAATTCGTCATAAAACAATGACTCAGTGAGTCCAAAGAGACAACTAATTGGCCATTCAGCAATTAGTCTAAGGAGATTAATAATTATTCATTCAATAAGGAATCAGTGAGTTAAAATTTTATTTTCATTAATCTCGATTCCATCTCCATTCAACAGGATGTCCTTGAACGTGATGACCTTAAAAGTTGCCTCGTCAGGCGTTTACACGGCCCAGGGCGTCCCGATTACTGTCACTGGAGTTGCTCAGGTGAGTGTGACGCACAATTTTCCTAATTAGATTGTCATGCTCAGTGAAAGGATGGCGCTTGCCGTTCTCATGACGTTTTGCTTTCCTTCCCCTTCATGTGTGATATTGTTTATGTTAGAAGAAAGAAGAAATTCTTCTTGAGTTCGATTAACTCGTAAGTTGTTTTAACTCTCTTTATTTTTCCTTCTCAAAGTATTTGATAATTGTACAAGTCATTGGAAAATGTAAAGAATGTTTAATTCCTCCAGGTGAAAATTAGCACGCAGCATCCAGAGATCCTTGAGCGGGCGTGTGAACACTTCCTGAAGAAATCTCAAGCAGAGATCGAGGTACTCATCACCGCCACGCTGGAGGGCCACCAGAGGGCCATCCTCGGCGCTATGACCGTAGAGGTAATTGTCATTGGACTCTGCAATGCTCTGTAACTTATATTTATCTGTATGAATGAACATTAACATTTCCCTTCTAACTGTCTTTCAAAGTATTCTAGAGGTAGGCTTCAGTGTCCTCCTACTCTACTATGTTCTGCTACATCTTTATGTATTTATCATCATAGCCTTTGCTTCCCTTCTAAGTATATTTCGAAGTATTAGCTCACCTTCCTTCTCAATTTTTTTTTCAGGATATCTACAAGAATCGAAAGCTGTTCAATTCGCGTGTGTTCGAAGTGGCTTCCAAGGACCTCTGTAACCTCGGCCTCCACGTTCTTTCCTACACCATCAGGGATTTGTCAGATGAAGTGGTAGGATTTCAGGATAGATGAACATGTCTATCATTCTTTATCTATCTATCTATATATGTGAGTGTGTGTGTGTGTGTGTGTGTGTGTGTGTGTGTGTGTGTGTGTGTGTGTGTGTGTGTGTGTGTGTGTGTGTGTGTGTGTGTGTGTGTGTGTGTGTGTTTGAGAGAGAGAGAGAAAGAGAGGGAATATAGAATAGAGATAGACAAATGATGAGCGAAAGATAAATGGAGAATAATAACGATATCACAATGACGAGTCGACCCCTGAAGATAACCCAGCAGGGATGGCTTGTACCCTCCTCAGCTGTTCCTTCCGCCCACAGGGATACTTAGAGGCGCTGGGCATGTCCCGAACAGCGGAGGTTCAGCGCGACGCGAGGATTGGCGAAGTGTTTGCTCAGCAAGAGTCGCGAATCCAGAAGAGCTTGGCAAACGAAGAGCTGATGAAGGTCAAGTATGCGAATGACTCTCTCATCGCTCAGGCAAACAGGGACTTCCAGCAGCAGAAGGCGATTTATGACCAGGAGGTTATGGCTAAGGTGAGTGCGAGGGAGAGCGAAATCCCGGGACGCTTGTTTTGGTCATATATGCACCTACGACAAACACAAACACAAACATGAACAGGAGCACAAACATAAACACAAACACAAACATGAACATGAGCACAAACATAAACACAAACACAAACATGAACATGAGCACAAACAAAAAACA